>JASDQU011375010.1:6584-22977 GCA_032191745.1 Picea mariana | reverse complement strand
GGATTACCTGAGTGGAAAACAGCCATATCAGTAATCCAATTGTGAGACCTGGAAGGCTCAAAGTAGTGATGTGAGGAGGACCAATGTTTTCGTAAGAAGGAACCGCAAAAGGTTCCCCTACAAAAGGGGTTCTCTTATTGGTCATTTCAGGAACTGACACCATTAAATAAAGATCCAACCTAGAGTCCACTAGGGAAAACAAACAATACATGCTAAAAATATAGTAAGAAAACAAGCAAACAAAACCTTCTTATAATGAATGCACTATTTGGTGATGAAATACAACGTCGCGGGAACAATGTAAGAAGAGGCTGAGATAGATCGGGTGAAAAATTTACATTGACGACCCGTTTTAATGGACTTACACCTTGGTGCAAGCTCCCACACATAAATGTGGGTATACCCTCCAAGGAGCCCGAGTGAGTTTAGCCAACGTTGATTCCAGGAACCGTGAATAATTTCCCCTCCACAGTCACCTCATGTAAATACCCTAGATATATAGGCCACCAAGATTACCAATTACTACGGTGATTCCTGGGGAAACAATCGACAGTCTGATCCATGCGCAAAGGAAGGGTATCTAGCCTGAAATCAACTTGAAAGGATTCCACTCATCATTTAGGGTATACCTTCAAGTGACCCCCATAATATGCGCAATATCTACACCAAGACCAAAAAAACAAGGTGAGTAACTCTGCCAGTCTTAATGTGACCTCTGGTTTGACCCTTGTGTTAGAAGGGCTTCCCAGGACAAAATGTAGCAAGTGGATTTCACCGCTCCCTAACGCAAGATTCTATGTTTGTCTGCAACTTTGGAAAGTTATCTTTCACACCTATTCCAAAGCCCTACAACAAATCAATTGTAGGTTTGCTACCAGAAAATATAAAAATGTCTAAACAATTTTTATAAGCGCTTTATTTTTAAGGTTTTTTTTACTCAAGAAGAAAATGGCATGGACTAAATGATGTTTTTACCAACTCTAAACAATGCAAAGAAATGAGAATGCAAATATTTCACTTCGATGAAAGATATATTACAAGGAGAAAACGTTTATCATTCCTAAATGCAAAATTTCCCCAAATTTTATTAGACTCTTAAATATCAAGATATTCAAGAAATGAGCCAAAGAGACTGTACACCAATACACGATTCTTGGCCCAATTTTTCAGAATTCAAGACCAAAAAATGCCAAAAATCATCTAATTTCACTACTCCAAATGAAAATAAGCCCCCAAACTAATGTAAGGCAAGAAATTAAAAAAACATTGTTTCAAATATAGATAAAAGCAATAGCAAATCACTTCAAAACAAAAACAATCCAAACTGACTTTCTCTTTTAACATGAATAATTCAGAAAAAAGAAGTGTTCTTTCACTAAAAAATTCTAAAGAAAAACAATGCTTCGTAACTGAAAGACACTCAAAGCAAGAGACCAAATATTTCAAAAGAAAACAAAGAAAAAATAAGGCAAATATGGCTGATAGTAGATTCAAATCTTGTCAAGCAGACTGTAATCAGAACCAACAAATCACCCCAGAACCATATCATGGATCTGGGTAAGGAAAACCACCAAAATTGTTTTTTTTCACAATCGTCGCGAGCTGTATACCAACACAGAGCGACGACCCCGTGTCAATGCAGGCTAGAGAACAAATATAGTTCGACGTCGCCACACTATGTAAAAAGGGTAGGTTGTGTCAATCTTGGATCGTCGCACCATCCCTCAAAGAAGGGTGCGACGATCAAAGAACAATGGAAAAAATAAAAAGCATGAAGGTTTTTCAGTGAATTTAAACAGTCAAAGAGTTCATCTGGATCTCCCAGTGACTCAGAAAACAGAACCCAGGCAGTCAATGAAAGAAATAAATACAAACTAGGAAAACAATCTAGTCCCCAGTATGGTCTCCAATTTTGTTATTGGGCTAATTGTTAAGTGTAGACACAAATCAATCCCCCTAGCTTCACTAGGAAACTAGAACAAAAAAAGATAGTATACTACTCTTTCCTTAGATTTGATTATCAAATGAGAAATCGATATCGAACATACCTTTAAATATCGAAGATATGACTTCGCCAATGTAATCCAAGATCTGTCACGAGGCTTATGGAGAAATATCTGGAAAGAAACACAAGCCAACGAAGACAATAACAATAGAGTTTATTTGATATGAAACTATGTATGTGATCAAGGAATCATACAATATGAACAAATAACATTCATATAGGAAAGAAAAGTATATTTGTATTAAATAATGTGGAAGAAAGATACAATCAGATTCCTTGATGTTGTCAGGTTCCACGGATTCTAGTCCACATATTCTGAGACTGTATATCTGATAGCTACTCACAATATATCTTGACAAAGAAAAACTCAAATCCAATATACAAGCTCCAAAGAATCCAAGCTACAAAACCCAAGCTGCAAAACCACTCAACTCCATGAGATATCCTCTCCTTTTATAAGATGAAGAGGATAAGGTGAGGAGGTTAGGATGATCCCACTAAATCATGAAAGAGAGTAATATCCAAATTGTTCAGAGGCCACCTCACCATAGAAGCTTCTCCTTCTAGAAGCATCGAGAAGATGCTTGTTTTTCCCAGGTACGAAAATAGTCGCACTCTAGACATTGGGCAGCCTACGGAGATGTCGTAGTCCAGGTTTAGTACAACCTGTGGAAATCTAGCATCACTGCACCATGTGTATAGTGCAGCCTGTGGTGATCTTCCTTAATAGGGTTTTTACAAAGGAAAATACAATTTCTTCTCTTAGGCAAAGTTCTTCTCCCTTCTTTCTTCAGGAATTCAGGCCACTGATCCTTCTAAAGACAAAGGATAGGTTTACATCATTAACGGTCATAAGGGTGATGAAAATAATATGTAACAATAATATTTTTAGTTAGTACACCATATAATCTTGAATTCCCTTCTTCTTGTTATGTATTTAGAAATTTCTTCCGAAATCCACTCTCTATTGGGAATAGGTTCGCTCCTCAAACATAAGGCCTTGAAAACTACCCTAAGAAAAAGAGATTATTAAAGGGGGTGACCTTCCCATAAGAGGAGGATCATTTAAGGTAGAGGCACGTTGAGAACTAAACACAAGGGAGAAAACCTTCCCCTTTAGTGAATTTATTCACTTGCACCAACAAGGGACATGCAATCCTCTATCACCATTACATCAAATGCATCCTGACATTTAGGTATATACCTAAATATTGGTAACTCTTTTATGTTTTTGGTAAGAAGGAATATTTTTATTACAACAAGCCCCCCTCTCTATACATATTATTAATATTCTTATAAATCTTATTAATAAACCAAAATGTACCAAAACTATTATAAAAAAAGGTGTAAGACGAGATGCTTAGAAAACACAATAATCAAATATTTAAGCATGCCCTCTTAGGTTAGATCTAAATTTTTTTCTACATAAACATGATACCAACACTAATATTAAAGGAGATCTAGGCAACTTTTAATCTTGATTCAAACTCTTCTTTAGTAAAAACTTTGTAATATTTCATAATGTAGGCCCCCTCTAACCCTTTTATAGAATCAACTAACTTAAAGAATATTTTTCTTCTCCTCTCCTACAACACTTTGCATGTTGTTATTAATTATTATAGAATATCAATATAATTGTCCCAACCATCACCTTATCCACTTCAACCTATTGTTGAAAGGGATGTTATCTTTATAGCTCTTGTGCTCATTCATATTAGTTAATTTTATAGTAAAAGTTTATACATAGTTCTCATTGAAATTCATATCCTTCTAAAGTTCAAGTTTGAAATATTCTTTCAAATAAAGAATCCTTCCAATAAGAAAGGAAGATTTATTTACTACTCCTAGAGGTAAAATAAAACACATCCTATCCTCAATGGTACTATCCACAGTATTTATAATTCCACATATTACTTCTTAGGCTACCATTTCCTTATTAGACTTCTTAGAAGTCTCCTTCAGAGGCTATTTAGGTCCTTTAATGTCCAATGGTTGTGTAAATAAGGGCTCGAGATTCAATGTGAATTCCAACTCAACTATTATCCTCTTCAATCTAAGATTATCCTCTCGTTCCTCACTTACAAAGTGTTTAAGAATGTGAGAATGTGAATGCAAGGGTAAAGGGGAATGTTTCTTGGGATTTTACATTCTACATACCAACGAAGTAGTGGATATGGAGTGTGGGAGGTGAAGTTTCAAGAGAATGTAGGAGGTGGAGTGTCATGATGCGGAAGCCTGAAGTAATGTGCGACACCTATACATTTTTCATTAATAAGAAATGTTGAAAGTGAAATGTGGAAGAATAGCGAGAAGTATGGTTCACACGACAAGCTTAGGTTTTACAAAAACTGATTTAAAAATGGCCAAGGCCATTGAGGGTTATAGCCATTGACAGTTCCATAGTCAAAAATTCATTTTATTCTCCACCTTTCTTGTCTTGAATCCATATATATCTACCTAAAAACCTTACTAAGAGGTTAAGAAGGGGTGAAAATGATAGAAAGAATTTACCATTTTTGGTGGCATGTCTAGAGCTCAAATGTCTCCACCTCACAATGCATTTTTTTTGGGCTAGTGGCTGGATAGAGCCTCCTCTATCACTATGGGATGAATATGTCAGTCTCTTTATCTCTGTCGTTGTCGGGTTCTCTGTCTTTGTTGCTATCGGGTTCTCCAATTTTCTATTCCTCCTCTATCAAATGAGTATGTGTGGGTTCTAATTTGTTTTGTTGTTTTTTATGCTTTGTTTTATTTTTTATGTTATTTTTTGTTATAACAAAAATAATATATATTATATAAATAATATATATTATAATAATTCCTAACTCCTATCACTACTAATCTATAAATTCTAACACCTAGCCTATGACCTTAATAAACCTTAACCTTTCTAGTCGATATCCCCTAGCCTTAATAACCCACATAACAATGATGATGATGACGACGATGATTTTGATGATGATGAAAACAATAATGCTGATTATGGTGATGACAATGATGATGATGACAACAATGATGATGACAATGACAATGGCTACGATGAAAATGACGATGATGAAGATGAAGATGACATTGATGAGGAGTAGGATGCTGACAATGTTGATTACTGGTGGTGACAATGGTGATGAGGATCATGATGATGATGAAAATGATCACTACAATGATGATATGATAATGATCAAAATAATGGCAATCATGATGATATTAACAATGATGATGACGAATATGATGATGATGATGATGATGATGATGATGATTGGGGAAATTATGATGAAGACGATGATGAAGACAATGATGATGACGATGAAGATAATGATGAAAATGATGATGACCATGGAGAAAACAAAGATTATGATATCGATGAAAATTTTGGTTATAGTAATGAAAATTTGTTCAAACAATTTTCTTGGTCTCAACTTGCGACAATTTGTTCAAACAAACATCAAGGAAAGGCTTAAAACAAAGCCACTTGTATCCAAGAGAAGAGTTGTATTTGTTGGATATTGTATATAAAGCTCATTTATATTCTTTTCATTAGGCATGTAAGGTGAGAAACTTGATTTTTGTCCACTAAACTCTATAAAAATTAGCATTTGAAGTCATTAAAGGTGAACATTCCCTTATTGATTCATTTCTTTGATATATGATGATTGTTCCTTTTAAAATGAAGAAAAACTAATCATTGTTCCTTTTATCAATTCCTTTTATGATTATTCCTAAGGGCATTGAAGGGATGCTAACCTAATACCTCCATGGTAAATTTATTAGTATCCAACTAATAGTTTTGAAACTACATTAAAACTTCAAGGCAAAGAGGATTTGGTAGACCTTGTCTCTCCTATATTTGTCTTGAAAAACTAAGTTCATTCTAGGAGAAGAAGTTAAACTATTATTCTAAGACAATTTAAGGACATTGGAAACAAAAACTGAAATGAACACACTTTGATCATTAGGGAAACACATCAATCTCTCAAAGTCATTGTTAGTCTATATATTCAACAAAAGATTTAAATGTTCGACAATGAAACAAAATGAAACCTAAAACTAAGATAGATAAGTTGAATATAAATTAAAATAAAACATGGCACAATTATATCATAACCACAATTAGCAATTTAGAATTGAAGATTTGATTAAAGGTTAGAAAACAAGAAAATGAATTCAACAAACCAACATCTATTATATTAGATAGCTAAGAAATATGCAACAATTACCTATCAAAAACATAGATAACAACACTCACAAATAGTTTTGAATAGAAAATATTGAAACCAAAGCCACATGCATTGTTTAAAGTATTTTTTGCATTATAACTTTAGAGCTCCAAATTATCCCTATGGTCCTCTTGTTACAAACTAAATACCTATATTTATAGTCTTGTTGGAGTGATAGTTTGAAATTCGTCATATGCTTAACATCTAACTCGAAGGTTCAAACTATATCGCTTTTGGAAATCCAAAAGGACAATTGTAGATAAGCCCTAAGTTCTATGTCCAATTTTTTGAATATAAACATTTGCAATTTTTCGTTATTTTTGAAAAAATATACTCACTAGAAAAACACAAAGGGTTCATCATATAAAACAAGGATATAATCCATAATTGTAGTAACAAACATTAACTTCTATCTAAATGTAGTGTGAGAGAAAATGTGACACTCACTATATTGGCTACTAAATGTGTTGGTAGGTAGGGCTTGGGTAGAACATGCACTGGATTTTGTACATACCATGATTGACTAATATTCATATTATTTTTAAGGTTGTGTTATTAGTTTTCCATAGTTGATGAGAATTTGTCAATATACTCATTGTAGGGCAACTTATCTTCTCTCAATGCAAAAAAATATAATCCCTACTATATTGATCAACTTGATCATAAAATAACCAATGTAAATTCTTAGGATGCAAAGATAAGCAAGGGGCAAGATAAACCTCACATTTTTTACAATATTCAAAATATAACTATAACTATTTCTATAATATTAAAGACCCACATATAAGCTAGGAATGCAAAGAGATATAGTCACATTTTTAAATAAAAGGGAACCTATATGGATGCATTAACATGACACATGAGGGAGAGGAATGACTTTGGATAAGAAATGAAAGGCACAACACATACCCAAGTGCTTGTTCTAGAAAACCCATGAAAATTGCCACTAATTACTCAAGTGAACACATACCCAAGTGAAATCCTACAATGAGTTCAACCATTCTTTTTATTTCTCATAATCGACCAATTTGAATGTGATGAATACAACATTCTCCATGGTATCCAACAAAGTAACTACAGTAACAACTTAAAAATAAGGCTCAAAAACAATGTTTAACAACAAAAAGTATGTTTCCTATCGCATCTTTCCTTCCTTAGTGCTTAGGTAGGGTTCCCCATTTTTTCCTCTCCTCTTCCCCTTGGTCCTTGGTCACTGGTTTAGATTTATTAGATAATTTGAGGAACTTGTTTGGGGCACTCTCTTACTCTATGGGATCGATTTCTGACTCCCTTCACATTTATGTTGTAATTTTGTTGTTTGATTTTAGAATTTTTTGCGTGAGTTGTATTTGGGTCTCGAAACCCTCTGATACTGTCAACGTATGCATCTATTATAACCATGTCAAATTTCATTTCATACAAGCACAAAATGAAAATCTTTTAACGTTGGCTGCATTCACATGTCACTATGCATAGGGTCAAATTAAAGAATAATTTTCACTAATTACAAGCTTGTAATGGTTCCATTATGAGTACACATAGGTCAAAGATTTCATTTATAGGGCCTATGTGGTGGTTTTATACCTTTTGCATGGTTTGGGAGTCCTAAAAGATTATTGTATTCCTTAAGACATTTATAGTTCCTCCTCATACCATGTCCATGACTTGGAGAAGCAAAGTTTGAAAAAATTCAATGTTGTCCCCTTTCACTGGTCATTGTTTCTGGAAAGTTCCAACGAATATGCTATAGGACTGTTCATTGAAATGGACTCATCACAATACGATGATAACGATGACGATAAATACAATGATGGATAGTTTCATCTCCTTCACAACTAGGTTATAATTTTGTTGTTTGATTGTCGAATTATTTGTGTGAGTCGTATTTGAGTCTCAAAACTATCCCATACTGTCAATTCCTTCATTTACTATAACCATGTCAAATTTCAGTGTATACAAGCACAAACTGAAAAAAATTCAATGTTGGCCCCGTTCACGGGTCACTCTACCCGGGTTCAAATTAAAGAATAATTTCCACTAATTACAACCTTGTAATGGTGCCATTATGAGTACACATAGGACAAAGATTTCATTTATAAGGCCTATGTGGTGGTTTTAGAGCTTGTGCATGGTTTGGGAGTCTTAAAAGTGTACTTTATGCCTTAATACATTTATAGTTCCTCCTCACACCATGTTCGTGACTTGGAGAAGCATAGTTTGAAAAAATTCAATGCTGGCCCCTTTCACTGGTCATTGTTTCTGGAAATTTTCGATGAATATGCTATAGGAATGACAAACATGTACATTGAAATGACATCATCTAGTCCTAGTACAATGTATTTTAGTTTTTTCTTTTAAAATATGTTCGAGACACACGTTCTCGCATATAGTACTGCAAGGGCATGCAATAATGTTGATAAACAAGTACTTGATAAATTGCACAAGATTCATCAATTATTTTTTTTCTTATTATTTTTCTCTTATCTAAGTACTTTTTTTCTCCATAAAGAATATTAGTACAAAATCATTATTTAAATACGAAATCTCATTTAGTCATAGTACAATGTCTTCTAGTTGTTTCTTTTAAAATTTGTTCGAGATGCACGTTCCATCATCTAGTACTGCAAGGGTATGCAATAACGTCAATAAACAAGTACTTGATGAATTGCACAAGATTCATTAGTTATTTCTTGTCCTTGTTTTTTGCTCTCATCTAAGTATGTTTTTGCTCCATAAAGAATATTAGTACAAAATCATTATTTAAATATGAAATCTCATCTAGGGCCTTCTTATTTCTACCAAAATCATGGTCCTAATTGGCATGTTGTTGGTTTTGAATGACATAGGTGATGAATATAAAGAGAATGACCATGATGATGGGTATGTTGGGAGTTCCATGCAAAAAATTAATCTGAGAAAAGTCAAACGAAATGAGGATGATATCGGATATATAGAGTGGGTGTGTGAGTCATATTTGAGTCTAGAAACCCTCCCATATCCTCAAGGCATGCGAACATTCTATCCATGTAAAATTTTAGTGCATACAGAAACAATTTGAAAAAATTTCAATGTTGGCCCCATTCATAGGTCATTGTTTCCCTCGTCTAGTCCTCGTGCAATGTATTTTAGCTATTTCTTGTAAAATTCATATGAAACACACATTCCCACATCTACTACTTCAAGGGAATGCAATAATGTTGATAACCAAGAACTTGATAAGTTGCACAAGATTGATTAGTTTGTTTTTATTTTTTATTTTTATTTTTTTTTCTCTCATCTAAGTACTTTTTTGCTCCATAAAGAATATTAGTACGAAATCATTATTTAAATACAAAATCTCATCTAGTGCCTTAATATTTCAACCAAACTCATGGGACTAATTGGAATGATGTTGGTTTTGAATGACATAAGTGATGAATATAAAGAGCATGACCAAGACAATGGGTATGTTGGGAGTTCCATGCATGGCATTAATATGTTAAAGTTCAAACGAAATGAGGAAAAGATAGGATATATAATTTGGTTGCGTGAGTCATATTTGAGTCTACAAACCCTCCCATATCATAAAGGCATGTGAACAGTATATCCATGTCAAATTTCTGTGCATACAAAAACAATTTGAAAAAATTTCAACATTGGCCCCATTCAGAGGTCATTGTTGCCCATGTCTAGTCCCATTACAATGTCTTTTAGTTGTTTCTTTTAAAATTCATTCAATATGCATGTCCCCTCATCTAGTAATGCGAGGGAATGCAATAACGACGATAAAAAATTACTTGATAAATTTCACAAGCTTCATCAATTATTTCTTGTCTTTTTTTTTTTTTCTCTCATCTAGGTACTTTTTTGCTCCATAAAGAATATTAGTACGAAATCATTATTTAAATAAAAAATGTCATTTAGTTGCTTCTTCTTGCCACCAAAATCGTGGGCCAAATTCCCATGTTTTTGATAGTTTCAACGAAGATTCTATAGCAATGACGAACATGTTCATCGAAACTTCAATGTTGCAATACTATCACAACAATGATGACATTTATGATGATTGTATAATCATGAATGAGCTTCTCTTGGTTTCAAGAATAATTTATTATCTACTGAACAAGGCCAACAACATGAAGGTGGAAGCTCATATGGCCCCTCCCCTCCACCTCGCATCACTCTTAATTCTCTAATACCCAATCTATAAAATAGAAAATAATGAAAAGCAACATAGTAAGATTCATGCATAGAAACTACCAAAACAAAAATTAATTAAGGTAAATGAAATTATGTGTTTGTAAATGATAATTTTAGTTTACAATGTATGTTATGGCCACTATTTTCAGGTTTGACATAATAGAAAACATGTAACATAGTATATAAAAAATGGCATAAAAATTAAAACATGTGATTAACCCACATAAGTCAATTATTTAAAAAGAATATTTCATACAAATTAAAATATATAGTTGCATACCTCATCCAACTCAACATCTGTATCATCCTTCTTCTATATATTCTTCTTCATTCAACTCAACATAGGTATCGTCATCTGGTTCAAAAATGGTGTTGAAAGGATTGACGTTATCATCATCATCACCAATGTTATTTTTGAGCATATCTTCATCGACATCATCATCAAGAACTGCATTGACTCCTACGTCTCGTCAATCTTCTTCGTATTCTTAATGTGTCGACCCATATTCCTGCTCTATCTTTGGCACATCACCTTCTTCTTCAATATCATCTTATTCCTCTACAATATACTTTATTGGCCTTCCTCTTGGATCATATCTAACAACAAATGACCAATCCCTCTCACCTGGAACCTTTGAATAAAAGACCTATTCACATTGTCTTGGAAAAACATAGTGATCATGTCCTCTTGCAAACACCATTATTTTAATTATTGAAAATCCATTGGCATGTTGAATAACATTTCTTTCCTCATCACGTTCATGCATTCATAATGTATAACATTTGACGTCGAACGTAAATAATTTGAAGGAATTAAAGTCACACTCAATTATATCATCTAGATACCCATAATATCTATTTTCATATTCTCGGGGATGTATGTCACTGCTAGAAGAAACATTACTGACCTAGAATATTGCAGTTATCCCACTATCAAAAATTTTCTTGTTTTCATCCAACTGTGAGATGTGAAATTTACAACCATTACACCACATAGCCTTGTGGTGTTTTTACTGCAATATGCTAGACATGTAAAATATCATTCTCAATTAATAAAAATATTTATATAACTTGGAAAGTATCTGAAAAAAACACACATGCAGTCACATTAATATAATATAAAACAACTGAACAAAATGGGTGAATTTTCTTGCATGCCCATCTTTCAAACCATATGCTAAATCAATTTCCCTCTACGTAACATTGGCATATCCATTACGACGAGATTCTCTAACCATTTTAGACAGTTTTTTCCATAATAACCTACCTCCATGATGTTGTTTACATCTTTCAATCCATACCTTTATCTAGTCAATATTATTTGCAATGTATAAATGTAGTGCATCCCAATCTTGAGAAACTGAATCAAAAAATCATAATTCGCCAATATTAAATATTAGTTATAACCATGGTAAATATTAATAATTGATGAAAGAATAAATATTAATCTATGATCATATACACAAAACACGAAAAGTTATATGTATTATAAATCTCCACATTTTAATTACCTCTCACTTTCTTCATTCTACCTTTTCCCAACAGGTGATCCCCTTAAATGTTTTTGATGGAGTTCACATCCCAAATGCGATCCACTGCATGCATAGTTGGATTTGATCATTTAGGAATATACTAAATAATATACAACATGGATTGATATACCATATATCCCTCCACTATAGAATTTTCAAGACATGTTATTTGTCTAACCAAATCCTTCAATGATTTCAAGTGCATCTCCACACTCCACATTGACATTGTGTGTGTAGGTCCACACATTTCACCTCAACTTGGTGTGTGCAGTAGTGTTATTTTGCATTGAAAAATGTTGGAGGTAGGTATTTTTGCATTTCACACATTAGTTGAGGAATTTCTCTCTTCCAATACTTTATATTATCTTGGTGGATTTCTTTCAATGAAAACCATCTACAGATCAGACACAAGAAAATAACATGTTTCAACAAATCATAATATATATTACATTACAAGTAAAACATATGTCATTAAGTAAAACAAGAAAATGAAAGAACATTTTGCATATAAATCACAACTAATTACGTCATGTTTTTTCCAAGATCATATATAACTTGTTTGACATTGTTGTCAAAGTCATTTGGGAGAGATAGAGGTAGAACATATTGTAACAATAAAAATGAATCGTTATTTGTTTCCAAAGTAGACAAAAAAACATAAAAATATTAAAATATGTATACAACCAATATATAAATATGTATACAAAAATTATTACCTTAATGAAGGTATGTCAATCATGTGTTTTTACGCCACCAAATTCACCTTTCTTCGTTAAGATATTATTTATGTTTGAAGAAAAACCCACGGGAAATTCAATTATTTGAACGAAATATTTTACATCATTGTGTTGTTGCTTTGCCAATAACCATGGAAGGTTATTTTATTCTCCATCGCTATTTGATCAGATCACACTTTGCATTGGCTTCCTGAATGTCAGTACAAATTTTGACAATTTTTTCTTTATCCCTCCTACCATTTATGATTCACCGTAACATTTCTGTCACATTCTTCCCAATATGTATTGTATCAAACAAATGAACTATTTTTAGCTCCTCATAGTAGGTAAACCTCGTGAATTGAGTAGGATAACATTTCATTCCTCATGGAAGCCCATTATTAATACCTTCATGATGGTGGCCTTAATGAAGCATAAAAGAAATCACAACAATAATTATCAAATACGGTAAAATAAATTCAATAATTAAAATAAAAATTCAAAACATTACATATGTGATACATAAAGAAATTATGCACCTTGACAATTTTTTTTATATTCCAACCTCCATAGGTGAGGTCTCATTCTTCATAGATTTAATCCAGTGTCTTCTTTCTCATTGAAAAGATGTTTTTTAGTAGTATGATACCTATGGTTCTTAGGTAGGAATTTCATATACTCATCAAACACCATCTTTTGTAAAAAATTTAAATGGTGATACATCATCTTAGGACCACAAACTGGACATGCAAATTTACCCTTTGTTTGAAGACCTGCAATAGATGGATTAATGCCAATTATACGATGTGATTATTTAAAAAACATGCATGATATATTTAAATAATTATATAGTATTTAAGTGCAACAAAATGTTACATACCACAAAATTGTGTTATTCATTGAGCATCATGAATTGTCCATACAAGTATTCCACGAAACTGAAATTTCTTCTCCCTGATTGGTCTACAGATATCCTAATAGTGATGTTGGCCCATAAATTTAGTAGCTCGTCGATAAGAGACGCGATATATACATTCATATATTTAACTTGGAACTTACCTAAATGTTTGAAAATACACATAATTACTACATGATATGTATATATAAGTAAATAAATAAATAAAAGATATTATGCAAAAAAATGAAAACAAATGAAAATGTTGCATTCGAAAAATTAATGTAAATAAATACCTTGAACAATCATTGTCAACATTATGTGCTCCCTCTTTATTGACATCCAAGGAGGAATGTTATTGTTGATAACAAAACTAGGCCATACTAAGTAAATATAACTAATCTCTCTAAATGGATTAACACCGTCAACTTCCAATGAAAACCTAACATTACGAGGTTCATCTTTAAATTCTGCCCATTTTTCTTCAATTTCCCTAAATGCACAACCATCTGCAGGAATTCGAAGAACACCATATCCACTTATGTTTCATGCATGGTAATCCATAAACGGTGTTATGCTTTCGCACCTGGGAAATCACTACAAACATGTAATTATGGGAATATGACGAAGAACCTTTTGAGGCATGTAAATCTCGATATGTGGGAGGTAAAATATTTTACGATGGTAACACAAATTCACCTAACAATCTAAAACATAGAAAATAACTATTTAATGTAAAGAATATTAATCGTAAATATTGCATTCTTATTTCACACATTAATTAACACTAAAAAAAAAAAATCAACCTTTTATGTATATGTGATGAAACATATTACATACCTTAGGATCTGTGTCATACAAGTGTTCGACAAATGATTCATAACCTTTAAGTTCACTAGCAACAATGTAGCAGAGATAATATTTTTTATTTAGCCTTTATAAACTCATTTATTTTCCTTTTCTATCAGAGGTTCATCATAAATACCATCAGTGTCCCCATTCTCATCCGACTAAGTGACCAAGTCTTGGATCATTTGATTTGTTCCATCATATTGAAATATTTTATTATTTTCATCTTCTTCCATGGGATCATTAACTTGATCTTCATTATTCGCTTCATGTTCCTCAACTTGTTCAACATGATTTATACTACTACTTTGTGCATTTTGTAGAAATTTAGGGGGCAATTCTAACTTTATAACTACAAACAATCATGCAAAATTAGCGTGTATAACAAATATTAAAACAATTTAAAATTTTATAAATACAATCAATATAAGGAAAGATAATGAATATATATCTAATTACCACTTGATGATATTCATTTGATCCCCTATCAATGTGCCCATTTCTCCTACAATGTCTTTTAGCTATTGCTATTAAAATTCTTACGGGACATGTAGTACAACATCTTTTGCAAGGGAAATAACATTTAATGTCACCATTTTGACCCTCTTTACTTTTTTTCCCACCTCTAATATTTTCTGACATTCTTCCCCACAAAAATACAGTGATGACTATCTTATAAAATTGAGTGGTGTAATAGAATATCTATTATATTTTTCTAATGTAATTGACATATAAAAATAAATATGTTTTTCGCTTGACAAGAACACTTTATACCCTTTTTGAACCATCGTTGTTATAGAAAAAATGTCACAACATCTCTAAAATGAAAAATATTTATAATTTTTTGTCCATCGGAACTCTAAGAACAATTGACCAAGTCAATGTTGATTTTTTCAAACAATGGGTAACCATTTGAAGAGAGAAACAGTTAGCAATAGTATCATCGATATTGAGACAAATATAGAGGTTCATCGAAATAAAGACACATTGTCCTAGACTTTGCAAGTGTGAAAAACATCCATTTGCATCTCAAGTCTGATGAATTGTAACAACCCTCCTGGCTAAGGACATCTACTCAGTCAACTGGTGAATTTTTTTTTTTTTTTAAAGTGTGTGCACGTGTGTAGAAGAAACAACCCCCTCAACTCTAAGTCAACAGTCGAACCGACAGGACGCAAGTAAGATGAACACAATCAAGACGACCCGACATATCATAGTGACAACAAGAAGCAAACGCCCCCGAACAGGAGGTGGGCAACTAATGGCTGTAGGCAGAGACAGACAACAGGGGTTAGGCACAGTACTGTCACAGAATGAAAGAATCCGTCAGTAGAGTCGCAGTAGTGGAACTGTGCCTTTAAACAGCCCGAGACTACTGATACGGGTCAGAATGTGTCGCAAGAGTGGAACTGTGCCTTTAAACAGCCCGAGACTCTTGATACGGCACTGGATTCCTTCCACCGGATTACACACAGACATACATACTAAGCTGCAAGAGGAGTCTATATCCTGCCCGACACGGACCGACTACGCAATACGAACCACCAAGGACTACAAGATCAGGGACAACAATAAGCACAATGCATTGCATTTTTCTAATAATGGCCATAATGAGCAACGACATCCACACCTTAATGGTAAAACCCGACATTACATTCTCCTCATTAACTTGCCCTTCCTACCCGTTTATTACCAGACAATTCTAGTAACCTAACAACAATAGCATTGCAAATTAGACATTGTCATCAACACTTCAGTTTAAACGAAGATTACCCTTGCAATTTAAACTCCATCATGAACCTTCCAAGTAAACCATTATTAACACTGCGATTGGCTTCACTAATCCTATTGCTAATTAAAACAATATTCCTATCAACAATTACACAAGTATTATCATTGCATTCAATTAAACCATACCAACATTAAGCATATAACAAGTATCTAATATTAATATTACCAATAGCAAGTATAATCATTCGATTAACCAAAATTAACCCTTCGAC
>JASDQU011375009.1:8265-23715 GCA_032191745.1 Picea mariana | reverse complement strand
GGGAGTTGGTGCTTCCTTCTAGTGGGTGCTAGAGAAACCAGAGAGTTGGTGCTCTCAAACAAGTTGCAGCTTGTAAAATAGAGGTAGCAGCCTCACATTGAGTTGGTGCTCAATTGTAAATGATGTACAGAACTGAAAAAGACTGCCTATCATTTCAAAGAAGAAGAAGAGGTTTTCTCCCTTTATGAGTTTCCTCGTGAAAATCTGTCTCTGTGTGTACTTTATGTGTGACTGATGGTCTTTAATTTTACTGTCCATATGCTGTATATTGTTGATGATCACATGAAGAAAGATTAATAATGTTTTAACAGACTTAAAATTGTTTGAGAACATACACAACTGATTCACCCCCCCCCTCAGTTGTTTTAGTATTTCCAATAGAGGCTCTAGCGAAGCAGCGAGTCGAGGCATCTTGAGCTAAGATCAAGGCCTTTGAAGTAGCACTACCTAGATCTGAGTGACTTGAGATAAGTCACAGGTGAGTGTTGGGGGCTTGTCGGCCCTTGACCAAGTTTTGAGGAAACATTGGTCATGTTTGACCACTTTTTGGGACTTCAACAAGATGATTGGAGATGGAGTGCCTAGGAAGATCTGAAATTGCAGGATATCACTTATTTTGTGGGCTTGTGGACCGAGCAAAGGGTTTACTAGGGTTTTTGTAACAGTTTATGGGATGTCGGCGCATGGGTTTACCCATGTTTAGGCATCTTTGTAAAAGTATATATAGGAAGGAATGTAATGTAGAAAGCACTATTTATTGATTGGCTTAGTGCATGACTAGTTGGCTTTGTGCAAGAGTATGTTAAGACTTGCGGAGCTAAGTGCAAGTGTTTTGTAAGTTGCTTTGTGCATAGACATTGTATGTAAGGCTCTGTGCCTTGACCTGATTTTGGGAAGGAGGATTTGGTGCGCAGCATGCAGATCTCCTGTCCTTTACAGAGTTGGGCTCTATGGATTTGTGCATAGGAGAAAATGAATGTAAGAATATTGAAGACTAATAAAGAGGAAGAATAAGTTGGTGGACGTAGCCCCACACTGGGGTGAACCATGTATATCCTGTGTCTTTATGTGCTTTGTGCGATGTGATTCATGCTATTCATTTGCTTAGTGCCTATTATTATAATGTAGGATGAATGCATCTGATGTTGTTTCTTAGTGCTTAATGGTATTAAGGATGATTGAATGCTATATTTTAGCTAATGCTATGTGCTAAGTGATTGTAAGTGCTTGATCTTTATTGTTACTGCACTGATCTGTAACAAGGGTTTAATCTGCGATGTGAATGAGATTCCTGATATAATGCATATTGTTGTTTAAGTGCTTTGTTAAGTATTGTAATCACAGATCTGTGTCCCAACTTGGTTGTAGACACCTGAGTCCTACAACCCCCCTGCCTCTACCTTGGGTGAGACTTCATCTGCTTTGCAGGTGTTGTCGAAAGGGCCGATAGTTAGGGTTTTGTTGGTGTGTTGTTGATGCGTTGAAACCTAGGTTTTCCCCTGTGCCAACACAACCTATATCTGATCAACAAAACTAAGTTTATCTCTCTGTGTTATTTGAGCTCCTGCTTGTCCTGCATTTAAGGGAAACCTATGAAAAAACAATGCTAGTAATTCCAGAATAAATTCAAAGAAGTGTTTGATATTTGGAGTAAATTAATAACATCAGGAAGTTAACTAATTAAAAAAAATTGCCGTGATCTTAAGATAATCAATATCTGAGAACGTAGGAAAACTCAATTATGACTATTGATATTGTCAATCATTTAACATCTGAAATAAACTCAATAATAATTAAATAATCGATTGATCACACATACAAAATGGAATGACAGATTATGGACAACATCTAAATATTTAACAATATGAAACACCATATGATGACAAGGCTAAATATAAATCAACCATAATAATATCTCATAATACAGAGGTAATAGGAGAAAATAATGGAATAAGCATCACATAGGTCTAAAGCCAACATTGAATTGCTTTCCCATATCAATTCCCAAAATTACATGTCCATACTGTGGTCCAACAAAAGTTGTCCTTACTACTAAACAACAACCTCTATTTAAACCTGTCTTGGATCAATAACCTCTTATCATGCAATATAGAGGGTAATCCCAGAAAATTAGATTGCTTTACAAAAATAGGATCACAAAGAAACACTCCTGTAAGAGTTTGTTCATCAAAACTGATTACATAAGTGAAATTGTTTTATCAAACAAAATGAGAAGTCACTAAGCCATTGAGTGATTAATCCATAATTCCTTGTCCTTGAAAATAACATTATAAATTGTTGTTTTCCTAAAAAAGATAAAACGAAATCGAATTTTAGATAACAATACAAACTAATAATTTCAAAAGATAAGCTACAAGTTTATGTAGCTAGTCTAAAATAGTAAAAATAAAATAAAAAAGAAATCTATCTTTTTTATTTTTCCAACAGAATCAAATAAAAAAAGAATAAAAACAACTTTTTACCATTTCAGAGATTAGACAAAGAAGCATCTGATAAATCCGAATTTTTGAAATTCGTTGAGTTTTTTGATAATTACATTAGCAACCTGCTTAATCCTTTTGTTTGCCAAATTTAAATCCAAATTACTCTGTTCCTTATGCCTACAATTTTTCTTGACAATCGATTTGTTAAATAAAACCCGTGTCGGATCAACAGTAGGAGCAAGAGAAACCCTCTCCTTTAACACATCAATAACCTCCTGTAACGATTTTCTGGGCACGAAATCATATGTGGCTTTTTTCCCAAAGGGTTCTGAATAACAACAAATTTTATTTATGTGGTCGCATGGTCTTCATGTGGATCAACACCTTGATATTCATTCATAGGGTTACAGGGACTAGGGTTTGTATTGAAAAGGAGAATCGATTCTACTGTGTTCTCGGGTAGGGTGAAGTTGTTTCTACACATGAAATCTTCCCAAGTATCCCCAATCTTAGCTAGATGTGACAACAACAAAAATTGAATAAGCCCATGGTGGAAAAAGCTAGACAATGGGTTTAACCTCTGTCTTTGATAAAGCTTAGACATTTTCTGCAGACTCATGAACATGTAGAAAGGCATATTTAACTTGAAACCCAGAAAAACCATCAACAGGCTTGAATCTCTGAGCAAAATTAAAAACACTTRCCTCAACCGAAATTAAAATTCTGAGATATTTCCCTCCAAAGAACAAGACGTATCTCTGAAACAGTGTAGTTTCTGAAGAAACCGCTAGCATGGACAATAAATGAGCCCATTTTGGAAATGGGTTTTTGACGGTTTCACAAATTGTCAGCCGTTTGCTCAAAACTCCTCCCACAAAAACATGTCTCAGGTGTGCAATTACGGGTTTGAAAAACCTCATAGTCATTTGGTTACGATACATCAACAAGAGTAGCGAAGGGTGGGTTGTTTTCTCCAACACACAAACAGTGGTAAGAGGTCTCCTTCAATAATGAATGCGAGTCTGGGTTATGCAGGATAAAAGGGTGATGTGGAATGTAAGTACGTTAGTCCTATAACATAGTGATAATATTGTGATATGACTRGTAAGGGAAAGATTCATAATTCGAATTTAACCCAAGGTTCTGCATAATCAAGCATATATCAAATGTAAAAATCACATAATAAAAAATAAAATCGATTAATTCATATCTCCCAAAGTGTATGAATCAAGTGTGATGATAATGGATCAACAAATGAAGAAGGTAGAATTATAAATTTCAAGGTCTATAAAAATATATATGCCCTTTAGGTGTAATCCCATTAGCAAAATAAACCAAGAAATCACAAACTATATGATGATTACTCAAGCCAAAATTTTGTTCTAATTTCATGCTTTCAGTCATGAAATTAAACAAAACAAATGATAGATTAAAAATGAAAAACTCTTTCACACATCTAGGCCAATGAATCTTTTCAAAAATGAAAGATGATAGAAATATTTGCAAGGAGGAGGCAGCTACAGGAAATTTTATCCTATGAAGATGACATTTTTCATGATAAATTGACATGAATATTTGGCTGCCAACAAAACCCGAGTGCTCAAAAGAATATTCGTCAAAATCTTCAAGGTATGACTGGAAATCATCATGAGAAAATTGCATTAAGTCATCCTCAGGTGTTTGCAATATATCTGTAACTGTATCATCTCCTTGTCGCCAAATGTCAGGATCAATAACAATCTCATATGATAGTTGTAAAGGAAGCAATTGAAAATGTCCTTCCATATCATAGATGGGATCTTCATCATGACCAACCACATCCCATTTACATCTTCCAACATGTATGAAATCATTAATATTATCAACCATGCCATTACCTTTTCCATAACATGAAGGTTTTACTACATGCAAGGATTCTTCTAACACTTCTTCACCTTCCAAATCACAAAATAAAGCATCATCAAAATCTTGGAAAGGGAAACAACATACTGTATTCACTTCTTCTTGTGTAGGAGTGATAAAGTCTTGGATGAATTCATCAAATGGAAGAGCATATATTAGTACTTCATCCTCATGACTCGAATCTTCAACCATATCTTCACCTTCATCACAATATGAAGGGTCTGGCTCATCTAATGATTTCTTCACTTCTTCACCTTATGAATTATAGAATAGGGCATCATCAAAAACCTGAAAAGGAAAATGGTTGACCTTAGTCTCTTCTTCTTGTGCAGGAAGAATAAGATCTTGGATGGCTTCGTCAGAGGGAGGATCACTCATCAATACTTCATCTTCATGGTTGACATCTTTTTCTTCAACCATATCCTTGTCATATTTGGTAGAATTATGAGTAAATTCTTTCTCATCCTTATGGGATTGGTAACCTTCAGCAGGAGCCCTCTCTTCAACCTATTGTTGGTTGATGATTGGGTCCCACCTTTCTTGGAATTCTCTAACGAAGATCTCAAGGGAATCATTCACTCTAGACTAAGAATATCTGGGGTATCCCTCAGGGTCATCAACCTTGAATTATGGAGCAAAGAAATGTTCTTCCTCAGATCAGGATATATTGGATTTGATTTCTGTAGCCATGTCATAAGCTTCTTGGATTTTCCTCTGGCCCTTTTAATTAAGGTGGAATCTTGATTGCCTTGAGAATTCCCTGGTATAGAGGAAGATGAGGTATTCCTTTCATGTGTGAGATCCTTTAAAGATTCGTTGTACCATCCTCTCAAATGTCGTATGGAACTCCCCAATGGTTTCTCTCTTAGTCTTTTTTATCCCACTGAGTTCATTTAACAAGAATTACATAAGCTCTTTGACACTCCATTATTTAAGGAAGACCTCTTCTATTTGATCCATGGATGTTATTTTGGCATCAGGAAGAATATCATACCATACTCTAGCATCATCATGAAGAGTGGCAGAGAAGAGTTTCATTGCCAGATCTTCAATATTATCACTAATAGGGTGGAAATGAAAGAAAGCCCAAAAATTAGTCATGTGTTCTTCGACACTATCCGCATCACTACTAGTGAATCTTGGGAGTCAATTTCCACATCTTGCAGGCATTCATCGGGGGTAACCTGGAATTTCACTCATATCCAAAGGTTTGAAGTTACCCAGGTCCCATTGAGAAGCCATAGTCAGATTTGTCATTAGTGGAGTCGTTAGATAATCCTTCTAGGGATTATCAAAGGGAAAAGAGGGAATCACCCTTAGTGGAGTCACCAAGTAAGTTTGTAAAGTCAGAAGGCTTTGAGGAAAAATATTATCAAAAATGTGTCATTTGAGGAAAATTGACTCGATGTTCCCCAAAAATGGCACCAAATATGTTATCATGCAATTTGTACTTGCCCAAAGCCCAAGGAAAGTGAGGAGGATTTGCGTAAGAAAAATATTTCCTATCATTGTCACCTCAATAGGATGTCCCCAAGTTTTAGGAGTACAAGGAGGTCTACTCCAAGGGAGGTGTCCCTAGTGACCTAAAGGGATGGGTAAGCTAAGGATAAGGATAAAAGTACCCCCCCCTTTCACTGGTCACTCAAGTCAAAGGTGTCACAAGGTTTACTTCCAAGAGGGATGAAGCAAATGAAGATACTGAAGTGTACCTGCCCGAGACAAGACAACCGGGCAAATATGTGGTAGCTTCAAGTACAAATATGACAGTAAAGCTTCATGAGACAATAAACCAAGTGGAATGATGCTAGATGATATATAAAAAATGCAGTGAAATGAAAGTTTACAACACCAAACAATATGTTGTAACATATGCAAGAAATATGCCACAAAATTGCTTGAAAAATACTATGAAAATATGACATTTATTACTTAGAATGATATTAACTTGTCACAAGAAAATTTTGAAGTAATTAGCTAGCAATTTATATCAATTATGCATAAAATTTGCTACTTTTAGATGGTTGAAGCAAACATTTAAACTGACAACAATAAAATTAGTGTTCTATGCTAAATTAGTGTTAGGAATTGTTAGTAAAATCTTGAGAGAATAAGGTTTGAACTTTTGATCAATCTTCCAAAAAGAGAGAAGTGAGAACTAGTGATTTTTAGGGTTTATGGAGTCAATTATATCAGCACAATGACTTGGAGAAATAACAATGATTATACTTGTCTAAGAGATGAAAATGTGGAAGCTTGAGGAGTAGCACCTTAAGTCCTCAAGTACCAAGCCCTTAAAAGAAGGTTCAAGTAGGGTGTAGGCACTTTTGGGCCCTAGTGATTTCTCCTATCCTTAGACTCTTGAAATATATTTAATGCAATAAGAACTAGGCAAAGCTTCTATGGTGCTAGCACTTTAGGGCTCTAGAAGTTTGTCTAGACAAGATCTTCTTAGGCAATACTAGCAAAACAAAGAGCAAGAAAGAAACACCTTTTGTTTGTTACTCCTAGGGTTTTCAAGCAAGCACTTTCATAATCTTAAATATGAACAAGTAAACATACCATAAACATTTATCATGAAATGAAAATTGCATATTTACTTACTTCACCAAGAATAATCAAGCATAAAAACCCTAGATTTGCCAAAATTCCACCAAGAAATGATCCCAAATGCATCCAAACAAGTATCCAAGCAAGTGTGCCTCAAAAATCAACCAAGTACCCCCAAAATGGCGCCAATTTCAGTCCTCCTCTTGTGAGAGGCGAGTTATCATGTAAAAATGAATTTATCCAGTCATATTTAAATGGAAAATCGTGGCTTGATTACCCAACAATTGTGTCTTTTCATAGTTTTGAGCCTACATGTCAATTTTCTCATTAAAATTAAAATAAAATCAATTCTTTACAAAATAACCCTCAAAGGYTGATGTCATGCCCCTTTAGGGTTATGTTAGTCCTCCTCCATGAGACGTTGAGGTCATCTAGAAAAATGTTGGGCCTCCAAAGGCCCTCCTCCATGCCACACGTGCCAAAACTACAGCCTAACATCTCTCAATGTCAAACTCTATCCCTGGGTGACATCATAGGGATACTAGGGTGACGTCCAAGGTCTCCAAAGCCATCGTTTAGGTGGGGAAGGGTGCCCCCTCATTTTCTAGGTGTAACACACCCAACTCAATTTGTGACACACTCGACTCCTGAGTACCTTTCCTAGGGATGGGGTATTCATATTTCATTGTCCCTCTTAAATAAAATCCTCCTACTTAACCAATGACATACTCAATCCCTTTCTAACATACCAATTGTAGAGGAATTCGACACTTTGATGCTTCGACACTTCAACGCTGAACACCTCTGTTCCTTCCTATGCACTTTACCTTTGGAGCCCGGAGTCCCTGAACTCCCGGAGTCCCAAAATACCTCCACGTGGCTCTGAAATTCGGGCCTTTCACCTTGCGCGTGATGCTGTGTCCCAAACACCCAAATTCTCGAAGTTCCAGACTCCCAAAGGGGTCCACTCTTGCAGAGTGATGTACTAGATGGGATGAAAATTACCAGTGGGTCCTGAATACACCTTCCTCCATATCAGCGGAACTGTTAGTTACTGGAGGGGACATGTGACAAGACAGAGAGGACATGTGGCCCATACCTAGGGTGGCACATGTTGTATCCAAGTGGGTCCACCTCACCCTGGGTGACGTTGGAATATCTCTTCGCTCGACTGATCACCTTCCTGATCCCTCAATCCTATGGTTACGGTTCCTCCACGTAACCCCTAGATCCATGGACTCCATTACTTCGTAACTTCGGCCTTCAGGGATCTTGAGGTGAGTCTCCCCCTGTTTCTCCCAAAGTGGTCAATGCTAAGATGACCTTGTCGTAGATCCGACGGCTAGGAAAGAACTCGAAGGATCCCTAGATCTACAGTCCTAGTCACTTCGTGGGTCTGACCTTTGGGGTTTTTGGCTTTACTACCACTCCATTCTTCTGAAGCAGGACTTCACTGAAGTACCATACGTGGGTCCCTCCTTTTGAGCGATCAGATGGTTATGCGGGGCTACTATGATCTCCCCAGATATACGGCTCTCCTTACTTCATAACTTCAACGTTCTAGGATTTTGATGCTATAGCATCTCCCTTCTCTCGAAGTGGAATGAATGAGAGAACTTTCAATCGTTCTTGATTGGTGGTTTTCGTTACTTTGCAATGAAGAGTTAGAGCCTGGTTAGCTAGTGAGATAGATCCCTCTACCCACTAGAGTAACCACCCATTGCCGATCAAATTTGCTGGTAAATGAAACTCCCGGTTACCTTCAGCCAGTTTATGACTTGTAGGGTCGACAATACCCTGAAGTCCCGTATTTTCGGAGCTCTGAAGCCAAAAGGGATTAACTCCCTTAGGCTTAACGTAGGGTTCCTAGGTATTGGTCATATGGGTCCTTCTAAAATCTCACGATTTAAACACGAATATCTTCATCATAAATTTGTTAAGGACTTGGGMATGATATCATGGTCGTAGAATAAGGAGTCTGAAGAATATATCCTCTTTAGAACGACAAGGCCAGATTGACGCAATGCTTTCTATCCCAACCCTCCTACAGGTTTACGTCCCAAGACACCTCGAAGGCTAAKTTGGGGCATATAGATGATCAATCAGGAACATATGTTCACAAGAAGATAAATTCATACACATAGCTTGATCATTCAATAAAAAAACCATATATATATATATATACACACACAAGAATTCACCCATTATTTCATTTCAATGCACAAAGTATGAAAACACTTATCCGAACCAGAAGACGTGATGGGACTGATGAAAGGGGTGTTTTTTTCCACCCAACCATAGGCTCAGCCACTCCTAACATATTTACCACTGGCCACCCCCGATCTAGACCACGATGCTCTGAGAGAGAACTCTTCCTTCCGGCTCAACAACAGTTAGGGACAGAGGTTACTCTCCTCCTCCCATAGGATATTGGCAACATGTCTTCTCTATACCAAGCAAGGAGGTCAACTGAGCACCTCCTTGGTCACTCATCAACCTCGTTTATCAGCTTGTATTATAACCCTACTAGCCACTCCCCGCGACCAAAACACACTTATTTTTTAGTTCTTCCTTGAACCCGAGAGCTTAGTGTTATCACTGAAATTTCGTCCGCAAATGGTTACAGGAATCCAACATCTTCAAACAGCTATTAGTTCACCCATGGACCAAAAATGACCAAAAATCATTTCCAAAAGGTCCAAAACTATACAACTAGTTATAAAATCAGGATGCGCTATGACTATACAGGGAGCATGCGCACATCCGCCATCAAGAAACACAGGAAAAACGCACATGCACATGATGCGCGAATGTGGACGCTAAAAGCCGTGCACACTTGAGAATGACACATTTAAGATGTTGGTCGGCCTCCCACCCACTTCTGGTTCAGCTTCCAAGTCGATTTGACATCCAAATCTCGGCTGAATCCAGCTAGGTGGCTTGTCAAAGACCTAAAGGTGCCCTAAACAACCCCTTGTTCACACTAAAAGTTGGTTGCATAATACCTCAAATTTGTGCTATAAAAAGAGGCCATGGGTGCACTACATCTTCAAGGAATTCATTTGTAAGGTTATGCTTCTTCTATTCTCTTGGGGAATCCTCTTTTCTCATCAAGAGCATACTAGCACCATTCCATTTGAGCTATTCACATCACCCTTTGAGTGAGTTAGCTTGGGATTCTTTCACCATTTCTTTCAAGTTTTTAAGTTGTAAGAAGAGATCAATATTGGGGGTCCAAGAGCCCTCCCTTGGAGGAAGAAAGGACCCAATGTCTCCCTTTCTCTTTGGTGTTTCATTTTCACTAATAAAATCCTTTCCATTGGTGACATGAGTCTTGTTTGTTTCTTGTTCTTATGTCCTTATGCACTATAGTTTAATTGTTTTTATCATTCCTAGTTTAATTCTTAACTTAGTCTTTTATACTTTATTCTTCTAACCCTTTCCTTTACTGCTGGATTAGCTAACCCAACTAAGCTTGTAATCACCTCTATTTTTCTCATTTAGGTGACAAAAGAGGCGCAACAGATTGGCGACTCCACTGGGGTAAGATATCAATTTCCTGCCCCATTTGGGTTATTTTAGCTCTTCTTTTTGTTTATTTAACCTGCAGGTACCATAATCGGTCCAAGATGACCTATAGGAATCCAAATTCAAAGCTGAGTTGAAGGAATTTCATCCAGAATTTTCTTCACGACCGTGTGATAGCTGTGCATGGGTTTATCGGCTCACAGTCGTGCATCGTGCGCACGTGAACCAAAATCACTATATTACTCAGTGCCCTCTGCGCACTTGCGCCCATCAACCTCTTATAGTTCACACAGTGGCACTCAAAGTGCCTCTGTCTAGTCCGAGACCCACGCACATGTGCAAAAAAATACACATTGTAAGATTTTTATGATCTGTGGAGGGCCCATAGCTTTCTTAAAGTTGATTCCATGCATGTTGTAATCTGCACTACACTTACATTCCCTCTCCATATAAAGGGATTAGTCAAAACACATAGGCACTTAGGGGTAAAATCATAACTTTTCCTCCTTTTTTTAGTTTTTCCACATGGATGGCTTGCTTTGACTAAAGTTAAGTTGGAATCATTTTACATCACAGAAAAAAAATTTGCATTGGGACTAGAAATTGGATATCAATCATCGAGTATGATATTCTCTCGCACTCCAAAGTGATCTTGAGAATCAGAAAGAGGTTGTGGGACAATTTCATCTCCCTTAAAAAGACAAAATCTTTAGGAGAGGAGAATATCCCCCTCGGGACTCCTCTTAGTTTATTTTTCAAAACACATCTTAAATATTGTAATGGGCCCATACATGCCCACATGCTACAAAGATAGGATAGTGTTGAAAGTTACTTTCTTAGATTAAATCACTAGGGAAGTTTAAAGGTTTTGTAACGGGCCCATACATGCCCACATGTTCACAATCTAGGATAGTTTCAAAGATTTCTTAGATCAAATCACAATAGGGAGTTAAAGTAATAGTAAAGGACCCACATATCCACATGCTAGTTTCCTAGGGACTTTAAAATTCCACAAGGTTGTACCAATGACATTTAGTTAATTAGGTAATCAAAGACTTGTAAGGACCAAGCGGAGTCCACATGCAGCAAGGTGACACCTAATTTATTAAAACTTGGCACACTTTCACTTGTTCACACACAAGATCACCAATCACTCACATAGTTTTATCTAGAAGTTGTGGAGGTCAAAGTAAGTTTCCTCCAACGGGATTCCGAAACACCCCACCCTTTTCTTGACAAAACTATCCACTCCCATTTAATTTCAATGAGGTTGGTTCACACCCCCAATCTCTCACACAAACACATCTAGAATTTTTCTAAAAAACTCACTAAGTTTTCCTCCACAGGAGGTGCCAAAAGAAGTTTTTAGTCTAGGTAGGATCTCGGGGATAGACATCCAAATAACTCCCCATTATCTGGTTCTCACATTTTCAAAACAATAGAAGTTGTCAAATAGGGAACTTTAAATCCTCCAAGTCAAGTGTTTCTAACACCATAAGGCAGGGAGATACCCATGAAGGGTTGAAGGCCGAATTTTGGTTGTTATGTGCGTCCCCCCTTGAGGCACCCACCTCTTGGACAGGATCTAGCCTGTGACCCATTTCTTAGGTTGAAAATCTAAATGCCGCACTTTGACCGAGGTACCTAGTGACTAAATTTTAGGACATCTACCTAGGTGGAAATTGTGGGCTACAATTGCACCTTGATCAGATTTTGTGTGGCTATTGGAAAATATCGCCAGTTCTTTCGGGATATGCCCCCTCTACCCCTCATTATAACTGATTGCTTCATCCTTCACTAGTTTCTCTTCTGGTGTCTTCATACCCCACTGTCGAGTGCTATTGGAAGGTCCAGTGCTATTTGAGAAGAAGGAAGTTACGTATTTTAGGACACAAGCATTTTTTTTCTTTGTTCTGCCACGTGAACAAAATTCACCTATCCACATATATGCTTCTTTATCAAAACACTCTATGTATGATGCCCTTCTGATTACATCTAATTTGGAAATATATTGTGAAGGTTCAAGAAATTGCAGCAAAGGTTCTTGTTTATTTATTGCTCTCACCACCATTCACACACATTCACTCAACTAGTTGGACATCATAGGGGACCCACAGAACCCCCGATGTTCCATACGCTTGCTAAATATCCCTCCTATTCTAGGAGGAGTTACTAGTCTTTCCAATTCATTGGCTCCCCCTTCTCACACCCCTGTGACTACCACTGTCTTGGGATCAACATTGCTTGGTTCCACCTTACATGGGTCCACTTCCCAAGGCCAAGCATCCACTCATTCTCCTTTACACAGAAGCGGGTGGCCAACTTCTTCTCAAGGGGGAAGTACAAACCCACCTAGCCCCCTCCAAGGGTCAGGTACTCAACCCACTCACACTATGGCCGAAATTAATCCTCCGCCACCACCCCATATGCCATATTTGGCTTCCCTCAATATACTGAATTTGACTAAACTCACTAATGATCCTATATTGCACAACCCCACATGGCCTACAATGCCTACCAAACTCCCTCCAGACATCCCCAAGTTTGAAGGAAAAGCATGAGACAATCCCACCAACCATATCATGATATTTCACCTATGGTGTTCTTCAAATAGCATCATGGACGATTCCATCTAATTGAGGTTATTTCAATGTACTCTCACTGGCCCATCAGCCAAATGGTATGTAGAAGAAAAATCTAGGTCCCACGCGACTTTTGAATCCTTGGCCAAATCATTTTTGACCTTCTTTCAACTACCCGTTCRTCACAACAATGGCCTTGAACTACTCTCAAACTTCAAACAAATTGCCTCCACACATATTGTTGACCACACCCACGAATGGCGTTGGTGACGTAGTCTCTACAAAGCTAACACTACCCCCCAATAATGCTTCAATTGGTTCCTCAAATCACTTGTTTCCCTCCTTGCCAAAGATGTGGCCGCCACCTTCCCCTAGTCGGAAGAAGAAGCCATTAGAAAAACCCAACAGTTTGAACTCATTTACGCCTATTCCAGATACTTATACACGGTACTCCTGGATGCCCCAAGACCTATGCCATTCGGCCAAGATAAACCTAGAATGTATCAGTTAGCAGATGGATTGATTGGTAACACTACACACCACAACCCATAGCCTCAACAACCACCCTTGTATGGAACACCCCAATATCCACCGGCATATGGAGGAATCCCTTATTATCCTTCTCCTCCTTATCAACAACCATACCCTGTTGCCCTACCTCCACCCATAAGTGGACCCCCGTTGGCACCCCTAATACACCCACTTATCCAACCAAGTGCTGGTACTCCCTCTACCTCAGCCTATACCCTAAGCACTAGTGAAAGCACCATGCCTTCCTATGTACCTTATGGATCATTTCCACAACATAATCTGTACTTTCATTTTCCTGGCCCTCCACAGCCTGTGGCTCCACCACCAGGACACCCACATGATAGGGTTAATTTCGTTCAACCCTCTCCCATTCAAAAATATCAAAATTTTGAGCAGATGAATACGGTAAATCCATCCCATCAATCGAACAATGCCAGAAAGAAAGGAAAAAACTAGAACAATAATAATCCCGGACCAAGAGGAAACCAGAACCAACCCCAACAGAACCAACCTGCTGGGGGAAACCAAAACATAGGGAACCAAAACCCTCAAGGGGGCAGTAATAAACGCCAAGGGAAAAATAACAACAATCTTCAGACCAACTTCCCTTGTGCCCTTTGTGGTGAGTTTGGTCACTATACTCACCATTGCCCCCAAATCGTCGACTTTAAATGGATGAAATAATTTGTAAGTGGACCACGTCCGCCGACACCGCCTGCCCCCCAACAAGCCCCACAAAAATATGTGCAGCAACCACCCCTAGCCATGCTGCAAAACCCCATCCCTTACTAGGGAGTAATGAACACCCAACAAGACATGCAACCTACCCTACCACAGATAGGACAATATCCCAATTCGGGAAATCCTGCCGATCGTACTATCCTCCTCACTAGTGAGGAAGAAGTTCTTCTACAAACACATAGCCGTCAGTACAACACAACTCCTGAGTCTGCTCCCACCACCTCAGACACACCCCCAGTCATAACTTGGCCCCCTTTAATGACTCCTCACCCTAATACTGATCCACCCCTTCGTATTCCTCGCATCCCCTTACACAGGAATGTCCACAACCCTCAGGCTAGGGCGGCTCATAATTATAGTTTGGTCGATGATTTGGCACAATCTCCTACTGCTATGTCAGTCTTAGAAGTCCTTCAAACTTGTCCTACCCAAYGAAAGTCGTTACTTTCCACCCTCGAGGMAGTCGACCCTACGGATACCCRACTCATCACATTTGATCTCGATAGCGGAGAACCTCATCTCCCCACTCTCATCGCTTTTCAAATCCCAGTTAAAATCTGAAACATTATAGTTCATCGCTGCATCATTGATGAGGGTGCATCCACATGAATTATGTCAAAATATGTATGACAGAAACTTGGTTCCCTCGAACTTATACCATCTTCCATTACCTTAAGAGCTTATGATGGAAGACCCTCATCCCTTGAGGGACTCTTCCAAAATTTCCACGTCGAGCTCAGAGGCAAAACCGTTCTTATTGACATTGAGGTTATTGATGCCCCGCTCGACTACAATATCTTGTTTTTTCGTAGCTACATGTATGCTATGAAGGCCATTGCCTCTTCTGTGTTCTGAACCATGATGTTTCCCCATAATGGAAAAATCATTACCATCGATCAAGTATCACATTATGATCCCAACCCTTCATCCAACATTGATAACATCCTTCCTTTCATCCACACTAATCCTGATACCTAACCATTCATTGAGATGGGCCCCGGGATTTTCAAAGACCCATCCTTATTAGGCACTTACCATGGTGCACCACTGCTCATTTATCCTTCCAATCAGGTATGTGTCATCTCATCCAAGAGCACTGACATTGAGGATACCCTTCCTCCCAGTGAGGCTTATCTTATATCTGACTTCCCACTAGTCGCAGAGCTCCTCCCTCA
>JASDQU011375008.1:0-24507 GCA_032191745.1 Picea mariana | reverse complement strand
AGTCATCAGAATTCAAATTCTTAGAATAGGTGTGTGCTTTATTTTTAGGATAGCATTCGAATAAAAGACTAGACGCTTGCCTGCACATACTGTGTATCAGCTCGAAGTATACTAGCCCTGGTTTGACAATTTAGTGATTCAGGACACTTAAAAGATACAATTTAGCAGCCTGACAGTGATCAACAGATTACTAAGCCTGTAGATGAGGTAGGTGATATTTATGCAATCTCCTAAGATCGAAAGAGGAAATACATAGTCCAAATAAGCACGAAGAAAAGTAGGATCATGTTAGATCACTCCATCCTTGTCACTACAAAGGAGAATTTGATTAACACGGGAAGTTCTAAAACATCTGAGCTCATAGGCATGGGGAAGGAACTCTCAGATGCCACCCTGGACAGAGCCAAACATGATGAAAAGGATATAGTCACCACCCTGAAGGAGATAGAACATTGGCGTCATCTGGCTGAATATTATAAGGGAACCATGTACACTGCTGTATACCTGAGAAGTGAGTTCGAAGAATATTATGATAAGTTCAAAAATGAGCAGCACCTTTTTACTGCGAAGATAGTCGAACTCCGGGAAGACATGCTCATGGCACTAGAAAGGTGCAAGGATATGGAGAGGTGGCATGAGAGGGTGCAACAAGCTGTAGACAAAATCCAATACATCGATGCAGTCCAACATGGCTAAGATAAAGAGGAAAATGATATCCGGATGATAAGCAAAAGTAGTCTTAATCGCATGAAGTGATCAAGCGAGTATTGGGATAAGATGTCTCAGGAACCACACTAAAAAATTAAAGAACAGTGGGCCAAATGAGAGAAACATTGGAGAAAAATCAACAAGTCTATAAAATATATCGGGCTCCCTGAGTTCGGAGACCCCGACAACTTCGTTGACTTGAGCGACATTGTCGGATTGTATGTCGAGCAAGATTCACTATGGTCCAAAGAGCTAGCCAAGGTGACCGACACAACTCCAGCGAAAGTGCAACGATTTATCGAACATCTGATTAGAGCACATACTATGTTACATAAGTTAAACACCAGTCTTTTGAAGTACTGAGCACATGCGATGGGGATCAAAGGATTTTACGCGGCTTCGATGGAACAACACAGATTTCCATGGGTCCAAACTTGCGAGGAAATGTTTATCAGTTGGTTAGAGTATGAGAAAAGTCACCCCTTTCAAGCGATATCTTGATTTGACCGTTAAATAAACTGTTAGAAGAAGGCACCATGTGGCTATTTTTGTTTTGTTAAGATGCACTTAGCCGTTATTTTCAGTTGAATTTTATGTTATAAATAAGAACATCGACCAACTAGTTAAGGGTCGATGGTTGTTGCAAGAAATCTTTCTTTTTGGTTGTTAAGAATTATTTTGAAGCTCCCTTTGACTTGAGAAGTCCTTCTGGACCAAAGACAAAGTATTTTCATCAAATTCATGTGATTGGACGTGGAGAAGAACTATTTCCTATCTCATTTCATGAATGATGCTGTAATGAGTAAGAACAATTAATTTTGTTGTCAAGTTATCTGTTGCAATGTTTTGTTTTTCTTTGCTTTAATGATGAAGAGGAATCGTTGTGTTATTATGTGATGAATGATTATGGTAGATGATTTATTTTGCTTGCTATTATCTTATCGCATATGTGTTTTCTTTTTGATAATTAGTATCTCAGACAATAATTGGATGCTCACATGGTTAATGTATTAGTACTAGGCTTGTGGTATAAAATTGTCATTTGCATGCTTTAGTAGTGGGTTATCCCAAGCTCAGCCTCTTCTCCAGTAGGTAGAACTTACTCCTTTTTTTGTTTCCAAGTTGGTTTATACCGGATTACATCTCATATCAATCCTACCCAAGAGAAAATACAAAAAGAGAATAGTCCAAACCGAAGGAAGAGCCTTCACAAGAAAACATAAAGCCCATCGATAATTTGGCCGGATCGCAAGATCTGGAGAACCATTCCACTATTAAACGCTACAGAGTTTAATTGGGCCTCGATGGTGGGTTTGGTTCCTACTGTTGAATCAAGGGATTTAGGACCCATAAAAAAAACACTGGACTTAGGCCAACACATATTAGACATGCAGGCCTCAATTCATGGCTCGATCACACCAGCAAACACTACAACCAACTATCTTGTGGTCGACTCTTCGAAAGTTCGGTTACCTTTCCCAAGACAAGATGCAGACGAGGATGGATAAATGAATGAGTAAGTGGGTGTATGAAAGTACATGAGGGAAATGAATCAACGTACAAGAAATTAGTGAACAAGCCATCGGTCGAACCCCCCCATCAAACCAGAGGCGGGTTTAAGTAACCTCATGGGGAATCAAGAACCTCCTGGCCTTCCCCAAGAATCTCACATAACCAATCCCCTCCCTTAGAAAAAAAGGGGTAGTTAATATAGGAATAAACACTTAGCCCTTCAAGCCCCCTCTCTTATGGAATCATAGACCCCTATAACTGTAGTCCTTATCCATCTAGAAACCAACCATGTATTTATCATTAATAATTATAAAAAACATTACATGTCTTGGGCACACTGGCCTTTTAATAATTGTTTGGGCACTCTAGCCTCTCATCATTGTAAAAATACATTATTTCAAATAGGGGTTCAAAAAATAGGGTGTTACAATTGGGAAACATAAATTCCCAATTATCCTTCATAACAAAATGTGGAAAGCAACCTAGAACCAGAAGGGCACAACCTATTGGGATGGCCAAGCTATCGAGTAGTTAGAGAGAGATATTGCTAGTAGTTAGTTGATCTATTATTGGATATTCAACAAATTCATTTCTCAAAGAGTGTCATAAAGAAGAAATCATCAAATGCATAGTACATTCAGAAAATGAATGAAGTTTCACATAGGACTAATGTCAAAAAGACATTTCCTTGTAGCCCTTTCCGATTTGTCTTGTGCCCCAAAATTCTACTTCCATGAATTGCATGTTTATACATATTTTTTGGGGGGCTCTAATTCATGTTGCTACACATCATATTTGTTTGAAGAGACATAAATTTCGGACTTTATAACATTTGAAGTGTCATGATAGCATAGATAGAAATAGGAAGTTGTTTCCTATACAATTTAGTTGTCATTCTTTGATTGTCATGGTGGATTTTCTTGAAGCTATTTTATAGATTATATATACAGATGTCGGTTCCTGTTTTGTGACAATTCATGACTGTGAGGAGTTATATTTTTTTATTTTATATGTGAATGTTGGACATCGTAAATATTTCAGAACACATTGGAGAACATAAAAAATATTTGAGATCATAAATATTTGAGAGTACGTTTTTATAAGAGTTTCATGTGTTTGATACTAAGAAGTGGAAGCACTTGTAACAAGTATAGAACATATATAGAAGAAATAGAGGAAATTACGAGTAATAAACAAATGATATATCACAATAAATTATCACATAGCAAAACCTGCATTAATAAATAATCACATAACAATTCATAAACATTAGACATAACCAAAATTGATGGCTATATAAACTATGCTGAAAGGAGAAATCACACCTGATATGATGAACTGGTCAACATAGTTTTAATGTTTTCCCTCTGCATGCTCATTTTTATCTATATGACCCTTTGTTCATCTTGATCTACCCTCACTCGATGAAGAAAGATCTTAAAGTACCTGCCAAAATCATTCAACCTCCATAAATATCTAGAAAATCAATACAAGTCATATTTGTAGCACATTATTTACTCTAAGATGCATTTTTATGAGAGTGACAGAACATACCTGAATGATCTCCTATTGGTTTAGAGAATAATTTATTGGAACTGCACGTCTAATATTGGATCGAACAACCTCCCTTTATTTGAAGTAGCAACAACAAAGTCAACATTGACTTTGTTGTTTCTCTGTTGGATCGAGGGAGGTTTTCTCCAAGATTAAACGACTCCAATAAATTATTCTCTAATGAATAGGGCCAACCATGTGAAGGAGGAATCTCTTATGGCCCCTCCCCACCCCTCACATCACTCTCAATTTCCCAATACCTAATCTATTTTCTACTAGAAAATATGCATTAAAAATATTCAAAACTAATAGAATGTGATTATAAAGATATGCAATAAAGCTAAGATAAAATAACTATAAAGTTGTTTGATTTCAATTTTCTTTGAACATAAGAACTAACCATCTATATTTCATTTTTTCCAACATGAGTGCAAAAAATTATTTCATAGAAAATAGGTTTTATAAATAATTATTAAAATATTGTACATCATCATTTAGTTTTAGTCAGCCTCTTCTTCTTAGCTCTAAAATTCCTACGTATTTCATCAAATATCAATGTCTTTGTTCTTTGGTTTCTCTTCAAAATATGATTGTGGTTGTTTCCTCTCATGTAGAGCACGCCTAGTCACGGGTTACTCATAGGGTAATGGAGGTTGTTGTGACGAGGCAACACCTACAAAATAAAAAAAATAAAAAATTTAGATGGCCAGTTTTTAAATATCATTGAACTAGTTTAGTAATATTAAAAAAACACATGAAATGTCATTATTTACCTAGTGCATTGGTCGACACCATTGGAATGGTTTCCCCTATTTTCTCCTCTTCAATTGTATGACCCTCAAGTATAACATTATTTTCCATTGAAACCAAAAACTTTATAAGGACAATCATAAGTGTATAAGTAAACAAAATTAGAAGTACAAAATGTATAAATAAAAAATTATTAACTATACGATTAAAATAAAACTATATTACCATCATGTGCCTTAGTTGTAGCACCATCGTGGGGCTACACCCAAGTGGAATGGGATTGCACGGGAGAACCATCTTCTGGTTGTAAATCGCTATCAACACAGTACTCTCCAATACTAGTGGGTTGGTTGACAATGCTACTCCCCTGAATAAAAAACAATTGTAACACATTAAATTTATCGATGATATAAAAAATTATTTTATTATATTAATAATTAAAGTTTAATGTGGATTGAATTTTATTTACCTTATCCTGTAAAGTGTTTCTTGGTAGTTTTCCCAAGATTTTTCACTGTTCTACCAAGTTGGAGGTATTCCTTCATGGTTTCAGTACCGAACTCATCACCGTACATTGCATAAGAGTATGTATTTTTAATTTTATTAGCTGCAATTACCTAAAAGTTTGAAGGAGATACAAATAAGACATTTGGGTACTTACAATTTGTGACTGCAAGTTCAAGTAGTCACCCTAGCCTAGCCTGTGTTGGACAAATTTGGCAAGCCTTTCTTTTGTTTCCTTTGAAGTTTCAGTTAGCCTATCATCAAAATTTTTAGGTATGCCAATATATACCAAACTTTTATTTAGATCTAAAAAAATTAAAGGTATTGACTTGAAATTGTTATTTACCTTCTGGGACCAGAGGGTGTTTTTCCTTCATCTGTCAAATTATTCTCTTTTTCATCCTCAATTATGGCCTTCCACTCCCTCTCTGGAATCATCATAGGATGCTCGTACCTATCATTTTTTTTCAAGTGATTCCTATAGGTTTCCCACGTATATTTTAAATATTTTCCAGCTATGGCGGTGGCAAAGGTTTTATTAAATCTGTCTACACCAAAAATGATTTCAAGATAATCCATCAATTCTTTTTTGAGGGAGGAATTATTGGAATTCCACCTCTCCCGTATGGTGGGCCCAAAAATCAGCAATTAAGTTTTCTCCAAGACCATAAAAAATAGTTGTTCCCTACATGCAAAACATTGTATGGTTATTAATTAAAAAATAAAAATTTAGATGATTTATGTATTTCTACATAGAGAACATGAAATAATTAAAATTTTAAAATTTACATGGGAATTTAACTTGGTTTAATGGAATCCTTTCCTCTTTTACCATAGATTTTCCCTTAAGGGTCCCCATGCTAGTCACACGTCTTTCTTTAGGAAATGAAACCATATAGTTTTCCAAATCATTAGCCTCATCTCCGTCACCACCTCCAAATCCTATCTGTGTGGCTTCCAATGGATGCGTGTCATGGTTCCCACCTAATTGTGTGGAGGGTTGAGATATGAATATACGTGTTCTTGCAGGTATACGAGGGCATGCGTAGGTACCCTCTAGCATCTGTGCAGTGCCACTACTATCAAAACCATGCATGTTGGGGTTAACAAGATCCAAAAATATCTATATAAGAAAGAAACCATTTTTTTGTTTAGATAATGAAAAGTTAAAAATAAATCTTTCATAATTGATCTCATGACATAAAAAGGACACCACTTGAAATTATGGTTATTACCTTATATGTCTTAAGCCTTGTCATAACTTCTTTGATCCTTTCTTCGACTTTAGGAGTTTGATCTACAATGTCTAACAAGTGAGATAGTTATTTGTTCGCTTGATTGATATTTTTTTGTATTAGTACCCTAGGGTCAGGGGATGCATACAAATCCCTTTCATCGAGCGAATCATCATCAACATCATGGCCCGTCGACTACATATTTCAACAAAATAAATTTTATTTTAGTTATGTAAACAAATAAAATAATTGATCCCCACAGAAATAAAATGCACATTAAATGCAATTCAAAAATTGTTGTTCGTTTACCTGTTCTGAGGCTATTGATTTAACATGATCATCTTTCCACATTACAGTAAAATTAGAACTATGATCATGATCATGAGAAATAAAGTCAAATGTATGATAAATCAAGTTAGTTCATGAATACACATGGGACAAAAACATGGCATGATAAAAACATAAAAGTAAAGAGTGACTAAAGAACATAATGAAAATCATAAAATATAAGAGCCATTGCTTACAGGTTGGGTAAAATAGTATACATACCACCCCCATAATAGCAATGTCTATATATATTCGATTCAAATTGTAATCAATCAATAACTCTTCCCCTACATATATTTATTTTATTCCACATACAAATACACGGTTTCCATCACGCTCCTCAAATACATAATTGGGTTTCTTATTTGTGGTTGTGGGTCATGTACTATTTATAAACCCTGCAATATTCCCCCTACTTTTGTCCTTCCATCAATATAGATAGTTTCTCCTTTATTTTGATCATTGTCTTTTAGCTATATATAATTTGCAGCCAAGCCATATTTTTCCATACTTTTTGTATATTGGACTAGTCATAACCAATATTTGTAGATATAATAGGGTCCAACATACTCCATCAACTCAGTTAATCCACCATAACATAACTTTATTCCATCCATGGAAAATAGACCTAAACCATGTAATGACGATGGAGCAATCCAGAATATCCTTTCGTTTAGACAAAAATAAATGTTTATTTCAGGAAGATCCTTGGGTACCCATCATTTCACTATATGTTTATACCTCAAGGTCACCTCGATGTCGTCTATGCTCTCATGATCATAATAACATAATCCTCCTTTCAAAATAAAACATTCCATGCATCTATGGAATTTTCTTCTGATCTTCTCACCTCTAGTTGATCTTCGCTTGTTAGACCTACTAGATATCTCACTTTCCTCTATTCTACTTGAACTTCCCTCACCCAATGAATATAGATATGAAAAATACCTATTTTATTGTACTTCTTATAACACCATCAAATGAGAGAAACAATCCACAAATGTACTATACAAAATATATAATTAAATTTCATAGATAAAACACTTATTTTTAAACAAAACTGTTCCAATGAATTGTTTTCATGTGAACAATATATCACTACCCAAACACGAGCATCCAGTGTAGATGAAAGAAGGCATAGTGGTCTATGTTCTCCTTTTTCGAAGTGTCATTTAGGACATTCAGAAAATTCAATATATCTTTGTTTGGCAAAACCCACGAAGATGAACGTGAGGTATTTGCAAGGTTTTGACGGTGTGGAGGACAAACCATTGACTTCACAAAAAACATTTTCTTATCCTTCGCCAAAGCTTGCGCATATATTTGAAAGATTTTCTTTTGGAACAATGTGAAGGGACAATTTTGATGACTGGTTATAAATTTTTGTATCGATAAAACAAAGCTTTAGTTTAAAAGTTCTAAGTTTTGGTTCTTTTCGGATTTTTTTGGTCATATTGTTCTCGTCATAAATTGTTGGATATTGGTTAAATATATATAATTCGAGATAAGTATTTTGTTCCTAAGTGGCCAAATTGCACAAAATACGGTTCATTAGAAATTATTAAGGCATGAAATCTAATGAAAATTTATGATGAGGTGAGGATGTCAATACTGCATGCATTAACAATAAGGATGGCATGCATTATCGCATTTAAAACTGACCCAAGCAGTGAGAAAATTTGGTGGTAGTGTGCACTCTTGAGTAGAATGGAGGTTGCCTTGATTGTTATGTGGGACTTCATATTTCAAAATGCAATTTTGGGAGCTGACAATTGGCATTGTTACCAGGGAAAAAGTTTGATTCTCCGTATTCAATAGATCTGGTATAGCGTGGTGTTGGGAAGCCCTATTTCTTTGAATCATTAGTTTTCAGTTGCTTGTATTGAGGGTGAGAGAAATAAATGGTATGAAAGGAATTTGAAGGTATAACATGGTAATTCCACAAATGTAGCAAATTAAATATTTATAGAAAAATATGGTAGAACAATTTGACAAAAAATAACATAGGGGGATGGTATGTGTGAATTCTTTTAAGGATCAATTAAGTAATCATGGAAATGATATTTCAAAAGAAACAATTGGTAGCTTAAAATCAATTATGGAGAACACCCCTTTGATTGTTATGGATAATTTTTCTCTAGTCTAGGAGGATCAAAATCTTGACTACTATAGTTTTGTGCAACAAAAAGAGATATTGATGGGGGTGGTGAGAATAATATTTAAGGATTGAAATAATAGAATTGGATAGAACCCTAATAAGGGAAGTCTTTTTCAACTCATTGTAAATGGAGAGTTATATGAGGATCCTCTATACAAAATTTACTACCACAATTATGAAGCGAAACATCAAAATTTCATATTTTTCTTCGAGATGACTTTTAACATTGTGTTATGGGTATGGGAGGTCATCCTAAACACATCCAATGAATATCTTGGGGCTTCAAAAACCATAATAAGTATTTTGATAGTGGGTTCCTTTCCTAATATTTCCATTGAAGGTTTAGTTTCAAGTTTTGCACTATATTCATGGTGGTTTTTGTTGCTATTTGGTTCTCCTCTTTTGGTATGGAAATGCTTAGAATTTCCAAGTGGATTCATGGCATTAGTTGGAGAATATCATGACATCTCATGCTCTCTTTTATTATCCACAAACATTTCATTATTTTCTTACTTATTGTAGCTTACTTGACATGCTACCACAACTCTCACATTGTAGTTTATTTTTTTTACCTCATTAATGGTGTTGGGTGCCGTTTATTTTGGTAGTCGTTCATAGGCCTAAGGTGTTGGATCAAAGCCTTTACTTTAAGCTCTAAGCATGATACTAGGGTTTTAGGTAGCTTCTTGTGAATTTTTTGTCATTTTGAGGGTGTGTATATCCCACACACCTTATTGAATGTATGTGGGGGCTAGATGTTTGGTCTTTTCTTATAGACATATTTATCCCTTGCACATCAATGAAGTTTTTTTTAAAGGGAAAAATTCATTGACGTACACTCAGAATTCTCTCATTGTCATTTATTTTGTTTTCTTCATTGATGGTCTTGGGTTCCCTCTATTTTAGTAGTGGTTTGTAATATTAATGTGTTGTCTCAAAGCATCTACATTAAGATCTAAGAAATGATCTCCAAATCTCAGTCTTGTATTTTTTTCTCATGTTTTCCATAAATGGAATCGGTTCTCATTGGATACAAGTAAGATATCCTTTGTAGAGGTGATGAAAGATAATATGTAAGTCTCTAGGCTAGAAAGAGTTTTCCTCTTATGGATTAATAGTCTTGGGGTTGACACATTTATCAACCATCTCTTTGAGGAAGTTATAAATGAATTGGTATTTCTTGGAGTACTTTTAAAAGTATCCCCATGGATGTTAAATTAGAAGAAAGAAAATAATCCTCCATTAAAGATACCATTCAAAAAAGTTGAAAGTTGTAATCAAGTAATCAAAACTAGAAAGAAACTAAACCTTTCACATGTTAATGTTGTTGTAATGACATTGTGGAAGGATATAAAAAATTAATTGTTATATATCTGTGAAAATTGATATGGTACAACATGCTTCAGCTTCTCAAGGTTCCCAAGTTACATTCTAATCAAAAAGAGATATCATATTTTGTAATAGAGAATTGGGCAAATGAAAAAGTTAAAAATTCAAGTATAACTTATGAAATAGAGAGATTGAGGGATAAAAGTCTAATTTGTAAATGCAACATTTCTCCTTGAACCACTGACTTTTGTGGAACCTAGTGTTGTGAACTGGTACATTTTCATAAAGGGTGAGAATTAGAAAGAAAATAGGTTGAATGCAAGCTATATAATCAATCTGGTAAGGAAGCTTGGATGCTTAGTTTTCCTCCTTCCTAAAAACATATTTAAAGTCAATCCTAAAATGACATTAATTAACTGCTATCATTATGCTTTGAAGTTGTTGGAAATTTCAATGAAGAATGTGCAATGCTAGATAGAATTAGGGATGAGGGATGCATCCCAATTTTATACCCAATAATTCTTCACTGGCATTCTTTGTAAAAAAAGAAAACATATGGGGCTTGTAGTTGGTTTACTATGATAAGAAAATGGGTAGACCGAATAGAAGAAAATCTTAATCCCAATAAAGAATATTGAACTAGTTTGAAGCAAAGATTCGATATTACCTTTGATTTCTTTATATTGAAGTATTGATTTAATGTATAATTCGTTTTAAGTGTCTCTTGAACACAAAAATGGAAGTCATGGAATTCTTTCAGTCACATGTGTATATTTTGAGGAATGGAATGTTGGAAAAAGGAAGAGGATATACATTGAGAACCAAATATCCTCAAGTCAACAACTCTCAAATCTCATGCACCAAGGTTCTTAGGTCAGGTTTGTTTGAATACATCAAGATTGAAGGAATGAAGGGAAAAAGGTAAGGATTTTAGAAAGAAGCAAGGGATCACATATATGCAAATTGCAATAGAAACATGAACAACAATATAGAAAACCAAAGAGGAGAGGAGTCCTATAAGAACCTTAGGATAAACCTCTAGCTACAAATGCTTATGGATGTGGGATAACTGTAATTTCAAATAATTTTATTAAAATATATCATGATAATCTATTTTTGGAATGAGGATGAAACCATGTAAGTTAAAAGACCCATATAGAGTGGGAATACCAAGAGTCACTTGGAAATCCAAGAGTCGCTCTATTTTGTATAAAGGGGACCCTTTCTTTCATTCAAAGGTTTTTTTTTTCAATTGCAATGAAAGTTATCTTCTATGTAAATGGAGAGGCTAGAGTTAGGAGAATTATTCACACTCTCAACATCTAATATTTGTTTTGGACTATTCCCTCCTCTCTTATTTTCTCTCGGTTCTTATGGGTTGTAGACTTATGTCATGTGGATTTTCTTCTTGATTTTTTGTCACTACTCACTTATCTTTCATGCTGATAGTTATATATAATTTTTTGGTATTTGTAAGTTATCTATATTCCTTAGAGAAAGTAGTGAGTTTGGTGTCGACGGTGGATGAGGGACTATTCTCCCTTTCTCTTTGAATTTATCTTATTGATTGATATCTAACATGTTTTATGTGAAACATATCATTTTCTTAGTAATTGGAGCTATATTTATACATGTGAAAAGAGGCCAAGTTGGGGTTCTCCTTTTGATCGTAGGCTATTTCCAATTCCCTAAGTATTCCTCTTGAATTTTGGTGTTGATTGTGGATGGAAGACTATTATCCATACTTTATATACCTTTCCATTCCATTTGATTTAAAATCATCGCTTTATTTTGATCCAAGTGATTAGTTTATGCTACATCCCATTTGCATTCTACATAGCATAGTAGATGCACATCATTTTTTATTATAAAAAGACAAAAAAATGGATTAGGACACAAATTGTAAAACATTAAAGAATTAACAAAGCTGACTATATCTAGAGGGTTTTCCATTTCAACAAAGGAAGGTTTGATTGGTCACTTTTACCAAGTGAACCTATAATTTTGAGGAAAGTACATTTTTCCATGTCGATGTTTTGGCACTAGAAGGAGGGTGATGGAAAAGTGTGGGGTGATGACAAGATACCTTGTATACAGTTGCATTAGGTTTGAAAGGATAGAACTTTCCCCTTCAAACATCAAATGTATACAATAACTATCAACAAGGGGTTCATAATTGAGCATGAATTTCCCAATATTATCCATGGTCTAGGAAGGGAAATTGGTAGGATTTCTCTATACCATTCACAAAGAGTATGATGGTTGCCTTGTCAAGATTTATTTCCTCCACATAGATGTAATTTCATTGTCATCATAAATACTCCATTGTTATTCTAACTACATAGATATTCAAAATAAATTTCATTGTGGACTTCACTTTTCAAACAATGTTCCAAACAATTGCTATTTAATGAAATTTAGAATCACTTGGGATCATCACAGGAATCATCCTTGGATTGGTTGAGAAATGTGGTTTAGATAAATCCTTTGACCCTTGTGTTTAGGTCATGTAGCTAGTAGTAATTAGTATTATTATTATAAATTAGGCAACAATGGGTGATGGGGAAAGGATAACAGGTAAATTGGCTTAGCTATTAGGGGGTTGGAATTTATCTACATTGATTCAGTAGATGAATGAGGGGGGTTATTACTAGGTGGAGGAAAATAAATTTAATTCTATTTAGCTCTATTTTACTTGAGTAGGGTATAGGCGTGGACCTCTTATCCTTTGAGGTAGGGGATTTGTTGATAGTTTTGAATATATATGGACCCTATGAATGTAGAGAGTATTTTTGGAAAGCTCTCTATGATCAAGAATTTTGAAGGAAGGGATCATAATTCTAGGAGCAGGTTTGAATTTCACTTTAAGTAGAGTGGAAATTTAGGGGAATGTAGCACACCCAGATCCTCTCTTTGATTGTTTTCAAAAGGAAAATGGAAGTGTTGGGCTAGTTGATACTGAGTCCATCCAACTCACTCCAACTTGGAGGAGAAAGATTTTGTGATGCCACTCTTATGGAACCAACAAGTATTCAATTCGAATCAAATTTGAAGTCTATGAAGAAGGTAATTACAACTTGGTCCCATAAAAAAAAGGTTCAGGGTGATATAGAACTATGTTTTCTTGAAATTAAGGTTCAGGACCTAGTTTGTATTGAGATAGATGAGTTTCCAATGTTTTTCTTAAGGGTCAAATTAGGGAATTGGGACAGAAAAAAAGGAAGTTGGTTGTTGATGAGGAAAATACCAGAAAACTTAAAAGAAGAGAAGTATGGCTCTCAATATATGTGAGAAACAAAATAATTACACCAATGTGCTAATCACAATACAAATGTAAATAAAATTTTGGAAACAAAAATTAAGATGGGACCTCAACTCATAGTTTCTTAAAAACATCCATGTGAGAATTAATGACGCACAAAATGAATTGTTAAGGCTTGCAAAGGAGACTTACAACCATGTTGAATTGATTGTTGAATTGTTATTTCTCAAGTGTTCCCTAGATCTCCTTCTTCAGTGTTCCTTCCTCTCCGACGTGCCCTCCTTTCTGTAGTGTGCCCTCAATCTCCTTTTTCGGTGTTCCCTCCTTTTTGGCGTGCCCTCCTCTCTCTGTTGTTCCCTCGATATCCTTCTCCTAGCGTTCCCTCCTCTCTTCAACATTCCCTCGACCTCCTTCTCCTCGCGCATAGGATTCAAATGACATTCCAGTCTCTCCAGCATGCCCTCCTCTCTTCCCTCAACCTCCTTCTCCTCGTGCCCAGGTTGAAATGTTTGTTTTCTTTGTTTGAAATGTAAGTTTTGTTATTATTATTATTTTTTTTGGTATATTTTCTTTTGTTTTTGTGTTTATTATATTTATATATAAAATAATTTATATAGTTTATAATTATAAATTATATATAATTTATAAATTATATATAATATAATATTTAGTTTATATTATAAATATTATATATAATATATTATAATTTATATAAAATATACTATATAAATCAATCAACTAACTCAATCATGGCTAAGAAATCAAGTAAATCGACCATGTCTAAGTAATAGTAGATCAACTATGTCCTTCACCTTTTCAATGACTATATTCTTTTCCAAACCAATACTTTAGAAGTAGGATGTCAATAAGGGGGGAATCATATGGAAAGGTCATTTTCCCACCCAACCAATGCAACCCCCTAAATTAGGTGCTACCCCCTGAGTAGGGGCTCAAGCTCAATGAGGGTGTAGGATAAAACAATGAGTACTCAAACATATCACTCACCTATATCATGAGTTCTTAGCCCACAAGACCTAAGCACTTATATAAATTTGTGTTTGGGTCCTAGTGCCTAACCCACAACACCTAAAAGTAGTGTTTAAGGTCTAGTCCCTTATGATTTTTCTTTGAATGATGTTTTGGGACAAAAAAATCATTCTTTATGAACCAAACCTTAAAATTAGGCTTGTATACCACTCATGGGACAAATATTTCTTATGAAGGTCTTGTCTTTGGTTAAGGCCCTATGATTTTTGCATGAGCCAAAAAAGCAATGTATAGGACCTAAAATACTATTTTTGTCCCTTTACCATGTCTTGAATGAAGACACCCAACCCTAATTTGGAAATCCTCAAATGTGCACCCATATGCCACTTATGGCTTAAAGAATCCTTCCAAAGATCCCATGTCATGATTGGGGGGCCTGTGCATAATATAATGGCCTTATAATTAACATATGGTTCCTAGTGAAATGGTTTTTGTCCTTGAACCATGTACTTGGAAAGAAGGCCCATCATCAATGTGATAAGCCTCAGAATTGGGCCCATATCAAAACACCAAGAAAAATAAGTTATCATAAGGGTATTCCATGTAGTCTAGTGTTTATGCATGGCCCGTTTACCTTAAATATAGCATTTAGAATCCAAGCCCCTAACTTTTAGCACCATGGAATTTCTTGTGTTGAGAGGCCCATCCTTAGTGAACCAAGTATTAGAATATATCCCACTATTTGGACATAATTACTTCTATAAGGGATGTTTCATGGTCCAAGTACTTGTGCATGGTCCATGTGACTTAGATGATACCTTATGAAAGGAACGTGTCATGTTTTAAGGTGCTATGCATGGACTACATACCATATAATCATCATTTAGGGACTAAGCCCCTTGTTTTTTTACCTTGAATGTTTCATGGTAAACACACAAGTCATTAACATCTCAAATAATTGTTTATGAGGGAGAATAAACATGTTCATGGTTTTGAAAATATTAGAATTATACATGTATACCACCCTTGGGAAATTGATACCTTACGAAAGGCACGTGTCATGGTTTAAGGTGCTATGCATGGCCTACAATCCATAGAAGAATCGTTTAGGGCATAAGCCCATTGTTTTTTACCTTGAATGTTGTCATGGTAAAAGTACACGTCATTATCATCTCAAATAATTCTTTATGAGGGAGAATAGATGTGTTTATTATTTTGAAAACCTTAGAATTGTACATGTATGCCACCCTTGGGAAATTGATACCTTAAAAAAGGCATGTGTCATGGTTTAAGGCGTTATTCATGGCCTACAAGCCATAGAAGCATCGTTTAGGGCCTAAGCCCCTTGTTTTTTTACCTTGAATGTTGTCATGGTAAAAATACAAGTCATTAGCATCTCAAATAATTTATTAAATATAGCATTTAGAACCCAAGCCCATAACTTTTAACACCAAGGAATTTCTTATGTTGAGAGGTCCATCCTTGGTGAACCAATTATTAGGCTCTAGATATTAGGTTGTTGTTTCTCAAAGGAGTGGTCATGAAACTGATGGTGTTTCTAATCGACTCTTTAAACCATGCAAGAGGAAAATAAAATGCAATAATTTCAACTTCGATGAAAACTAGATATGGGTAATAGTTGATCCCTTTGCAAGGGATCATCAAGTAGTCTTGAGCTAGTAGAAAAAATTAAAAAAGGTCAAAATAATTATTTAAAAATGGGCCTTTGATAACATATGCAAAGAAGATAAATATTTTGTTTCACCAGAGAAGGAAATAGTTGATATCTATGCCCAAGACATTGTCTCAAGTTTTTAGGAGTATGATAAGAGTATATTGAAGACTCTCAAAAATACTAAGAGAAAACTAGAGTTGAAAGTGATAAAAACTAGGGGATTTCAATAAGGGAGAAACAATTATTTTCTCCATAATATTGAATATGCTATATTAGAATATGTGGAGCCTTTAAATCTCCCCTCGACCTGGAGAAATTTGAGGACCAGGCAGGATAAAATGGCTAAGAGGTTCCATATATTTCTAGTGTCTAAGTTAATCATGGTTGATCCTAAAATAATTAGGTCTTGGGTAGAGATTAGAGGACACTCAGATCTTCTAGCAATTCTCATTCGAATAGAAAAGGAATGAGGAATTTTTTTTATCCCTTTTAAATTTAATTCCCAATGGTTAAAATATGAGGAGTTTACAATTCTTGTAATTTTTGAATGAGTAATATTTGATCCCTTTGCAAGGGATCATCAAGTAGTCTTGATCTAGTAGAATATTTTTTATTTTCTTGATATCATTTCCCCTTTTACTTGGTGCTTCTTCATTGAGGAGATATTCCATGTGTCCTCCTCTTTGGTAACATGGGTAACATCCTCCCATGTTTGGATTCAAATCTTTCTTATTGTTCTATTTGGTTTGATAGACTTTCCTTTTCTCTTTTTCACTTCAATTAGGTAGTGATAATCCAAACCTATTACTTGATCCATGTTCACTCTAATAAGGAAAATTGAATCATATTTAAAAAAAACTTTGTTGATGACCTGATATCCACGGTGACACAAGAACAAATGAAAGAGAAATAATTATGTTAGTTAATATAGATGCATACATACTCAAGGAAATAGCTATTATAGTTATAATCGATGCATGCCTACTCAAACCTATAATATTTAGAATTGATGCATTCCTACTCAAACCTATAATAGCTTCTAAGTTTAATGTTTCTTTATTTATGTATCAATCACTACATTAATTATTCTAACCACCACATTTGATGCTTGTTTTTATCATTAAATCACCATATGAACCAAAAATTGTTTTTGTGTGAATTATCATGATACACTAGCATATTACTCACATCATATGTTGTATTAGCACTCAAACTAGCCTCATGCTAGTGTATGTTGATTTATATTGCGATATGCCTTTGCTCATAATTCACCATGAACATCATAACCTATGTTCTCTTATGAGTTCCTTATTATAATTAGGCATGCCTCATGCCTTCACTCACATCAAACCAAGATTGTCTCCATTAGATTATTACCTTCATTAGTAAGGACTTAATTATTGTTTCCTATTGCCTCTTTCCTTCCTTAGTGCTTGGGTCCTTGTTTCTGGAAAGTTCTGAAAAAGATGATATAGGAACAATGAACATGTTCAATGAAACCTTGTCCCAATACAATGATAATGATGATGAAAAATACGATGATGGATAATTTTATCTCCTTCACATTTATGTTGTAATTTTCTCAATTGATTATCGAATTATTTTTTTGTGTCGTATTTGAGCCTCAAAACCATCCCATACCATCAACACATGCATCTACTATAACCATGTCAAATTTCAGTTCATACAAGAACAAACATAAAACAAATTCAATGTTGGCCCCATTCACAAGTAACTCCGCATGGGGTCAAATTAAAGAATATTTTTCACTAATTAATAATTAATAGAAAAACTTGAAAATTGTTAGATGAATCAAAGTTAAAATTGTAGATGATGGTATAAACTTAAATGAGCTTCTCGTTGTTTCTGAAAATTTCGGAAAAAGATGTTATAAGAACAACGAACATGTTCATTGAAACCTCATCGTAATACAATGATAAAGATGATGACAAATAAGATGATGGATAATTTCATCTCCTTGACATTTATGTTGTAATTTTTTCATTTGATTATCGAAGTCTTTGTGCGAATCATATTTGATCCTTGAAACCCTCCCATATTGTCAACACATGCATCTACTATAACCATGTCAAATTTCAGTGCATACAAGCAAAAACTGAAAAAAAATCAACGTTGGCCTGATTCACAAGTAACTCTGTGCAGGGTCAAATTAAAGAATAATTTTCACTAATTAATAATTAATGGAAAACCTTGAAAATTGTTAGATGAACCAAAGTTAAAATTGGAGATGATGGTATCAACTTGAATGAGATTCTCTCGGTTTTATACGTTGTGCATGGTATATGATCTCTTAAAGCATCCTTAGGATCTTGAATACTATTTTTTTTTATCCATATACCATGTACAAAACCTTACGAGTCATGTATAGTTCATAAACCTTGTAAATGTGTCAATATGGAACATATGCCAAAGATTTCATTTAAAGTGTCTATGTGGTGGTTTTAGACCCTATTCATGGTTTGGGAGTCCTAAAAGTGTATTGTATGTATTACGACATTTATAGTTCCTCCTCATACCATGTCCATGACTTGGAGAAGCATAATTTGAAAACATTCAATGCTGACCTTGGTCATTGGTCGTTGTTTCTAGAAAGTTTTGATGAAGATGTTATATGAAGTACAAACATGTTCATTGAAACCTTATCCCAATACGATGATAACGATGTTGAAAAATATGACGATGGATACTTTCATCTCCTTCACATTTATGTTGTAATTTTATTGTTTGATTGTAGAATTATTTGCGTGAGTCGGTTTTGAGTCTCGAAACCCTCCCATATCTTCAACACATGCATCTACTATAACCATGTCAAATTTCAGTGCATACAAGCACAAACCTAAAATATTTCAACGTTCGCCCCATTCACAAGTGACTTTGTGTGGGGTCAAATTAAAGCATAATTTCCACTAATTGGTAAATGGAAAACCTTGAAAATTGTTAGATGAACAAAAGTTCAAATTAGAGATGATGGTATCCTAGGGTTGTCCCCATCCCTAAATCATAGGGTTGGCCCCATCCCTAAATCATACAATTAAATCATTAATATATATTGTAAATATGTACATGTGTTTTTATTGAAGATGTATATTCTTGGTATTCACTATTTTCATATGCTAAATGTATTGATAATTTTCATGTCTTTTTATTTTCTCTATTTACTAGGATTCTCAAACATATTTGAACCAAAATTACACAAGTTTTCAAGCTTCTTAGTTTTCCCACCCTCTACACTCTCTTATATCCTTTTATACCCATATAGGGTCTTTGAACTTTCTCTTCAAAATGCACTCTCTCATTCATTCTCCCATCCCAAGGTTATTGGTTCCCAAACCAGAAATACACTCCTTGCATCAATAACTTGGATCATCAACAACAATGTACTTCCATGCATAGTGGGCAACCCATAGCATGAATTCCTTCTATAATGAATTCTAAAGGGGAAATTTCAATCACTTATGTGGGGTATAATATGAGTAATATTTGAGTCTTGAAACCCTCCCATACCGTCAAGGTATGCATCTAGTGAAACCATGTCAAATTTCAATGGCTACAGGAAAAGTTTGAGAAAAGTTCAACGTTGGCCTCATTAACTGGTCACTTTGAGGGGTTGACAAGAATCAACACATATTATAGTAATCAACATTGGTCATGTGCCTATATCTAACTGGTCTTCTCTTTGGTCACCTTTTCCTTCTCATTTCTCACATGGCCATGTCTTCTTTAACCCCTTTTCATGACCTAACCTCCATTACGAAAATATCTTCATTAATGAATTCTGATGTTTTATAACAGTTCATGCGCATGTGTATGAATTCATAATTACCGTCTCATTTCGTTTCAATATTTATCTCTATTCTGTCATTCCTATTTTGATCATTGTTCGCGTTTGTATCACTAATATGAGTATTATTGTCATTAATTTAGCTTAGTTTGTTTATAGGTTAATTTGGTTTGTAAATATTTGTTGATCAATTGTAAAACAATTGGAACTTTTATTGAACAAACCTCCCATAAGTATTCAATTCTTAATATTGATTACAACAAAAATTAACAAGATGTAGCATAGGATGTAAAAAAATGAAATAAAAATTAAAAACATGTAATTAACCCACATAAAAAATTATTTAAAGAGAATAATTCATACAAATTAAAATATCTAGTTATGTACCTCATCCCACAACATTTGTATCATCCTCCTTATGTATCTTATTCTTGATCATCCAACTCGACATCTGTATCAGTATTCAGTTCAGAAACAATGTTGAAAGGATTTATGATATCATCATCGTCATTAATGTCATTTTCAAGGATATCTTCATCGATATCATGATCAAGAACTGATGCATTGTCTCCTACGCCTGGTTCATATTCTCTCTCTTCTTCATCCTCTGACCCATATTCTTCCTTCTCTATCTCTACATCATCTTATTCATCTACAATATACTTTATTAGCCTTCATCTTGGATCATATCTAACAACAAATGAGCAATCCCTCTTACATGGAACCTTTGAGTAAAAGACTTGTTCACATTAACTTGGAAAACCATAACGGTCATTTGTTTTTTCAAAAACTATCATTTTAATCATCGAAAATCCTTTGGAATGTTGAATAACAATTATTTCCTCATCATGTTCATGCATTTGTAACCTATACCATTTGACATTGAAAAAACCAATTTGAAGGAATTAATGTCACACTCGATTATATCATTCAAAAACCCATAGTATCTATTTTCAAATTATCGAGGACGCGTGTCACTGCTAGAGGAAACATTAGTGACCTTAAATACTGTAGTTATCCCACTATCAGAAGTTTTCCTAGTTTCATCCAATTGTTTTATGTGAAATTTATGGCCATTGGACCACATAGCTTTTTGTTGTTTCAACTACAATATGCCAAACATGTAAAAGATGCATTACCAATTAATAATAAACAAATTTATATAATTTAAAAAGTATAATATGAAAAAAAAACACCTATAGTGAGATTAATATAATATAAAATAATTGAATAAAATGGGTGAATTTTCTTTCCTTTCCATATTTCAAACAATATGATAAATCTATTTTCCTCTACATAACATTGGAATTTCCATTACGACGAGATTCTCTAACCAATTCAAACAGTTCTTTACATGATAACCTACCGTCATGATGTTTTTTTACATCTATCAATCCATACCTTCATCCAGTCAATATTGTTTACAATGTATATATGTAGTGCATCCCAATCTTGAGCAAATGACCGATCAAAAAAATCACAATTCACAAATATTAAATATTAATTATAACCATGGTAAATATTAATAAATGATGAAAGAAGAGATATTAAATGAGTATGATCATATAAAACAAAACAAAAAATTATATTTATTATAAATATCCACAATTTCATTACCTCTCACTTTCTTCATTGTACATTTCCCCAACAATTGCTCCCCTTCAAATTTTTTGATGGAGTTCACATGTCTAATGGAATCTATTGCATGCATAGCTTGTGATGCTAATTTAGGAAGATACTAACTAATATACACCATGGATTCATATACCATATATCCTTCCACCATATAACCCTCTGGACATTTTCTTTGTCTAAACAAATCCTTCAATGATTTCAAGTGCCTCTCCACCATCCACATCGACCTTGTGTGTACAAGTCCACATATTTCAATCCCCTCAACTTGGTGTATGAGGTAGTGTTCTTGTGCATTAAAAAATGTTGGAGGTAGATACTTTTTCATTTCACACATTAGCCAAGGAATTTCTCTCTTCCAATACTTTATATCATATTCATGGATTTATTTCAATGAAAAACATCTACAGATCATGACACAAGAAAATAGCATGCTTCAACAAAACATAATACATATTATATTACAAGTAAAACACATTTCATTAAGTACAACAAAAAAATTGAAAAAACGTTTTGCATATATATTGCAGCTACTTACCTCATGTATTTTCCAAGATCATATAGAACTTGTTTGAATTTGTTGTCAAAGTCACTTGGGAGAGATAGAGGTAGAACATATTGTAACAATACAAACAAATCATTACTTGTTTCAAAACTAGACAAAAAAAATAAAAATATCTAAAAATGTATACGACCAATATATAAATATGAATAATAAAATTATTAATTACATTAATGAAGGTATGCCAATCATGTGTTTTTACCTCACCAAAATCACCTTTCTTCGTTAAGATATTCTTTAAGTTTGAACAAAAACCCGTGGGAAATTTATTTCTTTGAATGACCTCTTTTACACCATTTCTTTGACGCTCTGTTAATAACCATAGAAGGTTATTTTGGTATCCATCGCTATTTTATTGGATCACACTTTTTATTTCATGAATGGCTTCCTGAATGTCATTACAAATTTTTAATTTTTTTCTCTATCCCTCCTACCACCTATGATTCGCCATAATGTTTCTATCACATTCTTCCTGATATGCATTGTATCAAACAAATGAACTATTTTTAGCTCCTCGTAGTAAGGAAACCTCATGAATTTAGTGGGATAACATTTCATTCCTCATAGAATCCCATTATTACTACCTTCACGATGACGACATTGATGAAGCATAAAAACAAATTAGAACACTATTTATGATCAAATGTGGTAAACTAAATTGAATAATTAAAATAAAATTTGAAAACATGATTCCATTTACGATACATAAACAAAATGCATACCTCAAGGGTTAATTCTATCATATGCCAACTTCCATAGGCGAGGTGTCATTCTTTGTGGTTTTAGTGTAGTCTCTTATTTTTCATTGAAAATATCTTTTTCAATTGTACTATACTTATGGATCTTAGAGAGGAAGTGTCTATACTCATCAAACACCTCCTTTCCTAAACTTTTTGACCGACGAGATTTCATCTTAGGACCACAAACTGGATAAGAAAATTTACCCTTTTTTTTAAGACTTGCAACAAATGGATTAATGTGAATTATTAATATACGAAAGGATTATTTAGACAACATGCATGATATCTTCAATTAGTTATATACTATTCAAGCATGAAATATGGAACATTACATACAACAAAAATGTGTTAGTCCTGGGGCATCATGAATTGTCTATAAAAGTATTCCATGACATTAAAATCTCTTCTTCCCAAATGGTTTACAGATGTCATACATAGTGATGCCCTCCCATAACTTTAGTAGCTTGTCGATAAGAGGCTCGATATACACATTCATATATTTAACTTGGTACTTACATAATTGTTTGAAATTACACAAAATTACTACCATGGTATGTATATATATGTAAATAAGTAAAATATCTTATGGAAAAAAAGAGACAAATGAACAATCTACATTCAAAACATTAATGTAAACAAATACATGGAACAATCATTGTCAACATTATGTGCTACGTCTTTATTTACGTCAAAGGAGGAATGTTATTGTTGATAAAAAAAATAGGCCACACTGAGTAAATATATCGAAGATCTCCAAATGGATTAACACCATCAGTTTCCAATGAAAGACTAACATTATGAGGTTCATCTGTAAATTCTGGTCATTTTCCAACAATTTCCCTAAATGCATAACCATCTGTAGGAATTCGAGGAATGTCATCTTCAATTCTCTTTCGTGCATGGTAATCCATAAATTGTGTTATTATTTGGCACGTGAACAGTCACTGCAAACGTGGAATTATGGGAATATTTCGGAGAACCTTTAGAGGCATCATTTTTGTTACTTGATCGGTTCGATATCTACCAATACCACATACCAGAAATTTTGTTTTCGGAACATGTTGTCCATAATATATAATATGATCATCATAAAAAACATCTATACTTTGATACTCCATTCCAATGTCTTTCATAATTGCATGTAAATATCGATATGTGCGAGGTAAAATATTTGACAAGGGTAACATAAATTCAACTAACAATATAAAACATAAAAAATAACTAGTTAATGTAAAGAATAGTAATTGTAAATATTACATTTTTATTTTATACATTAATTAACACTAAAAAAAAGGGGGAAAAATTCAACCTTTATGTAGATGTATGAAACATATTACATACCTTAGGATCCGTGTCATACAAGTGTTCAAAAAATGAATTATAACCTTTAAGTTCATGAGCAACAATGTAGTGGAGAGAATATTTCTCTTGACCCTTTATAAATTCGTTTATTTTCCTTTTAAAATAGAGATTCATCATAAATACAATCACTATTGCCCCCATAATCCTCATTTGGATGACTGAATAAGTCTTGGATCATTTTATTTTTCCCATCATCTTGAACTATGCTACTAATGTCATCTACTTCCATGGGATCATTAACTCGATCTTCATTATCAGCTTCATGTTCCTCATCTTGTACAACATCATTTCTACTACTACTTGGTGCTTTCTATAGAAAGTTAGGGGGAAACTCTAACTTTATAATTACAAACAATCATGCAAAATTAGTGCATGTATAAAACAATATAAAAGTTTGAGAATACAATT
>JASDQU011375006.1:0-22793 GCA_032191745.1 Picea mariana | reverse complement strand
ATTCCCTAATACCCAGCATATAAATCTATTGATATATTTACAACAAAAACAAACATATATACATACCAATATTCACAATTGTTTACAATGAAATAAAATGTTTCCTTGATCCATTTGGAGTGAGTGAAATATGGTGAAAAAAGATTTTATAATAAATAGTTATTAAAATATTCATGCACATCATCATTTAGTACTTTTAGCCGACCTCTTCTTCTTAGCTCTATAGCTCCTAATCATTTCATCAATATCTACATCTTTGTTCTCTAGGTGCTCTTCAAAATATGATTGTGATTGTGTCATCTCACGCAGAACACACCTAGTTGCGGGGTAATCACGGTGTAATGGAGGCCGTTGTGATGAGGTATCACCTACAAAAGAAAAAAATACAAAATTTAGATGGCCAGTTTTTAAATATCATTGAACTAGTTCAGTAATATTTAAAAAAACACCTGTAATGTCATTATTTACTTAGGCATTGGTCAACACCGTTGGAATGGTTTGTTGGAGTTACTTCACACACACCTAGGATTTATTTTTCCTAATGTTTTTCCTTGTTTATTAGTCATAATTAGTCATTATCGAATCTCCTATATTTTAGGGGAGAATATTCCACCTGGAGAATATTCTCTTTCAGTTGACACTTAAGTTTGACTAGTTGAGTTGAGTTTAGTTGTTGCATTGGTTTTGTCACCATGCAACATTGGGATCATCACCATGCTAATTCGACCTTGCCTTGGTATCATCACCAGACTGGCGCATTATCCTTGATTCCCTGAGTTAACTCCTCACTACTCTTTGTTCATTTAGTTAACTGAGGACTATTTGACTAGTTAACTCAACTAGGTGGCAGTTCACTCCTGTAACTGCATGAGAGACTAGTCTAGGTGGCAGTTCACTCCCGTAACTGTTGGTGTGTGTCTAGATCACTCTATACCACCACTATGGTGCATTGCTTCACCTCCAGTGTGTTGACGATTAAAATCACAAAGAATTTTTATGCCCGCAAAGTATTGTTAAAGACTATTATTATAAAGCTAACGATATATCTATAATACTAGTAGGTGGGACCCCCTTATAGATTGGAGGATCAGATATGGTTCTTATTTGATTTTGTGTTTTTGTTTGACACTTCTTACATATTTGAGCATGATTGATTGTAAAATGTTGGTTCTATCCGCAACAAATGGGTGATGGAAAATTCATGCTATGTGTGAGTGTCTTTACTCTAAACTCTCATGTCCATGTCACGAAGGCTTACGTGAACTGATATTTTTATTGCGCCATGATCTATTATATGTTACACATGCACAAAACATGTGTTATTCATGAAAAAAGGATAAAAGAAATATGGAGAAAAATCTAAGCAAGAAATTAAAACTATGCTACACTACATACATTGAAATTAAGGGATTGTTTTTAGTCCTAGCTAACAGGGTTAGTGGCTATACGATTTATTAATCTATATGGAAATACATGTGATACATGCTATAGTATGGTTGGCATTGGTTAATGTGACATAGGGTGGCGCTCTTGGCAATTAGTGGATGTTGTTTTTGATGCATGGTTTAATTGAATGAATTAATGGATTAGTGGGATGGCGTGTACTAAGGAATTGAATGACTGGAGGATGGAGGCGACGTGCATTTACTGCACGTCACTCCATACCCCTCCCACTAGCCATCACCCTGGTTATTGTTCAATTGTGTTCATTGTGGTTAAGATCTGATTTTCAAGCAAAGGAAGAATTGCTCGACCAAGATCGTGTTTTTATAGTTTTCATGATTACAGGTATGTCTTTTCGCCATCCATGAACCCGATCAGGTTATGAAATAGATATTGGCTCGGTGATGTATGGGTTTGTTCTTTCCTTGAGTTTAGAAACTATGTAAAATTGTGATATTTTTCTGAACTGAACGGTTGGTGTGGTTTTCATTGCAATAATGTTTGAAGTCACAGTTTCATTGATCATTCTGAGTATTAGAAGCCACAAAGGCTCTCTGTCATCCCTATTGGTCTTGGTTGAAGGGTTTTCATTCAGTCCAAATTGCTTGGTTGTCTCCATGTTTCTTATCACCATACCCAGTAGTTTGTTGTTATGGGGTTGTTGGGTTTGAAACACTTCGTATCATTGCGTATCATTTCACTTGGGTATGAGTTCATGCATATTACTGATGTGTGTGCAGTGGGTTATGATGGTTGTTATGCCAAAGGGATTGCTTGAGGTCAATTGATATTTCTTGGCTTTGTTTTATCTCAACATTCTTTGGTTGATTGGGAAAACCATGAGGGTTATACCCTGCATGTTCTAAGAGTTGTTACAGGACCAAAATGAAGCCTTTTCTCCTCTATTCATCATAGGAATTGTCACCTTGTTTGCGAAGTTATTGGTGGATACCATGTGTGTGCATTGTTGGTCTCGAATGATATCGCCTGATGTTGGGGGTCGACTCCAATCTCCCTATGTTGGTCCACAGAGAAAACCCTTGATTTCTCAAGCCCGATTTTTTATATCGGGAACCATTATGTCATGTCGGGTATGTTGTTGATTGTTATGAGTTGGTGGTGTATTATCGCCAATGTCGATCATTGGCTCGTCCCTGTGGATTATGTTGATAGTGGTGTTGGTTTTAGTATTTAGTCACTACATTGGTTATTATGACATTTGAATTGTTAACCTAACATTAGTTAAGATTGATTAAGTCATAGCGATGTTCCATGCGTGATGCATTGGTTGTGTGGGATTCCTACAACATGTTATGTTGATTTGATGGTTGTTGTGACTGTGTGTTTTAATTTGACAAATGGAGTATCACAATCGTGGAAATTATGGCATGGCCATCCACTGTATATGCTATGGATATTATTTTATTGCACACCAGAGATGGTAACGGGTTTTTAACAATATGGTTTTGTTGCAATTTGATCGATTTGTGAGATGAGATCGGGAATACTATTGTTGCCTTGTTGTATTGGATTGATAGCCCAACATTGTGGATGTTTATATTCAGAGTAACTAGACTTGTAGATTCACATAAGTTCTCTTGTGTTTGGTCGAATGATTTGTGTATTCCACAGCATAGTTCGAGTTTACATGATGATTGTTTCCTGTGTGTTTAAGTAGCAAGTCAGGATCTTTGCAATTAAAATATTGATGGTTGTATTTGGTTGTTTGTTATGTGTGTTGATGAATATCATGCATCTTATCATAGATAGGCACAGTTTATGTGACAATATGTTCTCATTACAAATTAATTGTTAAATGAACTTGAGGAATGGAATCGGGTGTGATTTTAGTGTCTATGTTTTGAAGAAATGATTCATGGATAGTGGTTGATGTTTTGATGGAACAAATTGGAACAAGTGATTGTGTGTTCATTGAGAAATTGTTTTAAATATTAATTGGGGGAGTTGGGAAGAAATAAAACTCTTACAAGTTGTTGTGGAAAGCATATTGTCTTGTTTTGATGACGATGTGTTAATGATCTAATTGCGAACAGTGAGCTAGTAATACACAAAATTGATTGAGTGATTCATAGTGATTGTTAAATTGAGCATACTGATTATTTGGTTGGTGTTGGATATTTTGCGTTTTATATAGAATGGTTATGGATTACTTAATTAATTTTATGAATAATATCTACTCTCTTTCCCTACCATTATTTCATTTTTTGCTAATTACAACCCCATCGCCTTCCACATTCATTTTTCACTCCATGTTCTTGAAATTTAATTACAGTTAAGAAGAATTATGTATTGAAGTAGTTTGAAATCGCAATTTCTTGGTTGGATCATAGTGATGATTTCTTTGGTTTGTGTTACAGTTGATTGTTGTTGTATTTGAGAAGTAACCATGATTATTTTCCCCCTCATTTTATCATTTTTCGCTCAATACAAACCCCTCACATATCCCATAAAATTTTGTTCACCTCCTTCTCATTGACAATAGTTAAACAATTTGTATGGATTGGATTACATGAGTCTGATACATTGTTGAGACAAAATCTGTTTCATATTTTTTAAGGAGTTGTCATGTATGGTTGTTAAAGAAACTATTTTCTAATCAATCATGCATGCAGGAATGAGCTTTTCCAGCCGAGGTAGCCATGGCAGGGGCAACCAAGGGAGAAATAATTGGAACAAAGGCCCAAAAAGGCCGAGATTATCCATACACTTTGATGCTAACTCACAAAAGTTAGGTCAGCTATTTCAGGCTGAGTTTTTCAATTGGATTGGGCAAGGAGTGGTCCAACGGAGGCCTGAAAGGCCTCCCTTCCAAGTTCCACAAGCCCCCTCATGTCTCATTGCAACCTAAGGTTCCCGAAAAAAATGGATGGCAAGAGATTGTCCACCTGGCAGTCTCCCAACATCGTGGCTGGCCCAATTTGTCTTTACCTGCTCCCCCGCCTAACAATTAGATTGTCCAAGTTGCCCCTGCCCACTCACCAGTGCAGTCCTCCCATGCGAGAAAAATATTGAAAACTGAGGCCCACCATGCCCCTGACAAAGGAAAAGCCATTGTTGGCCCTTCCTCACCCTCCAATGGATCTGATAAATCTGTGTCTTCCCGGATGCATTTGAGGGATGATTGTTCTCATGTGATCAGGGAGATTAGGCCTAAAGGCTCAGCACAACCAAAGGCAAATTTAGAGAGATCGAGGGGTGACAAAAGCAACAAGGGAAAGATTGCATCTGAGAGTGGAAAATATGGTTTTTGAGTTTTATTTTATTTTTTGTTGATGACAGTTGACTTCAGAAGTTTTGGCCAACATGTTTTCTTTGGATATATGAGTAATATATTTTTGAAAATGATTTCAAATATCAATGAGATAAATTGTCAAATGTGAATGTGATGATGGGAGTCACAAGGAGGGGTGTTTTACTTATTTGACTAGTTATGTTATGATTGTTAAGAACTAAATGGGAGTCACAAGGGGTCCCACCTACTAGTTATTATTTATTTATAACCCTTATTATGATTTATTACTTTTCCCCCTAACTAAAAATTTGGTTGAATTTTTAGATAACTTAACTAATGAGGTAGTTCAACTACTTCAACCAATTCTAATTGCTTAAAGGAAAAAGGAAAGGGAGGAAAACGAGGAGGGATAGAAGGAGAAGCATGCTAAGGTTTTCTCTTTGATTTTATGTTGAGATAGTTCATTTTTCATTCATTCCTTAATTTATCACAAGCCTGATTATTTTTTATGATAGCAGGGTCATATTATAGACAGCAAGATTCAAGTCTAAATTACATCATCCAGACACTTGTTTTTCAGAGGTGTTGATCTATCTTTGATAGTCTGTGTAGACTTGTCTCTTTGTGAATTATTTTTCATTACTGACAAAGGCTATTGTGCATATTCTAGTGGGCAGAAATATGTGGCAAGATGATCCAGCTTTTAGAGTTTAGTTTTTTTTATTTTCTGTCAGAGGTCCTTTTGTATGTTCCATCGGGGATGTCTAAGTTTGACTTTGGTCCAAAAATTCTTCACGAAATTTTGTAAAGAGAATGACTCTTTGGTGAATTGGAATGAAATAAAGGATTGCTTTATGTCTCATCTGTCTTGATTATCATCTTGGTGTCTTTACTTCTACCTCTACATTTATTTAAACATCTTTTATATTCGAAAAATCAAATAAATAATGAAATTTCCAGCAAGATTTTATTTATAAAAAGACTAGCCTAAGCACTTGTAATCAATACTTGTGAGTTAGGATATTAATTTTGATGGCTATAAACATAGGGTGGCATTCCCGTCTATTTTTCTTTAGCCAAGAAGAATCTGAAAAATGTTTGAGTAACATCATTTCATATCTTTTCCTCAACACAGTGCACATGCATTGAGATATACAGAGTGTATCATGTGTAAACTATTGATTATTCATAACGGTTAATGAGAATTCTTTCATTCTTTCTCTCCTCCTTCTTTCTCCAATTCTCTCTACAAATGTGTGTAGTATTGTTTAGCTAGATATATTATGTGCAAGTTCAACACATTTACATGGTATCAGAGCCGACGGACTACTAAGAAAAAGCTACACCAAAAAATTTTGTAGGTACAAAAGATTGAAGACAACGGAAAGATGGATTTCCAAAAAGAATTCATTCTTACACCTTACAACTATTTTGCATGGAAGGATAAAATAGTCATTCATCTCTGAACGAGGGGTTTTACAGGTTAACCTTGAATACAGATACAGAACTGACATCAACCATAGAAAAATCCAAGTATTTAAATTGCATGGATGAGGCACTCGGAACAATTTGCAATCTTATTTCTCTTGATCTCCTTTTTCACATATCTTCCTGTAAGACTCCCAATGAAGCCTTGACCATCTTGGAAGGGATATTTGGCAAACAAGATGAGATGAGAGGACACATGTTGGAGGTGGAACTTCTCACATTGGATCCAAAAATCTATGACAATATCCAATATTTCTTTATAAAATTCAAGGATATATTGTCGCAACTCAAAGCTTGCAGGGTTGATAAATCGAAGGAGGGGAAACAAATGGTTCTCACCATTCTCTCCAATCTTGGTCCTGAACTATTTCTATTCATATCCACATTCCATTATGTCAGATTCGCCTCTGGAGACACCTGGAAGATGCCTTCTCTTGAGGACTTTATCGAAGTACTGACACAAGAGAAAACCAAGCTCATCAACATGGGCACAATCAAAGGCCCAAAGGTGCGTTCACTCACTATGAAAGATGGCAGCCAAAAATATCAGAAATATAAAGATAAAGATAAACGAAAAGCCCATGCACATCCAAAGAAGGAAGCGTACACAAAACCTTTCACTGATGCCTCCGGATCCAAATGTGAAAAGGGAAGAAAAGGGGAGAAATGCACGTGTTGTCACAAAGGATTCCATTCGGAATATGCATGCATGCAAAAACAAATAGATCTGATGTCTCAAATACTTTAGCAAAAAAACCTTGAAGATTGCATCCCCGAGGGTGCCAAGAAGAAGAAGCCAGAATCTCTAAATTCCAAGAAAAGAAATTCTAGCCATGCCTTGATTGCCATCAACTCCTCTCCTGATGCTTGGATCGTAGATTCAGAAACATCACATCACATGGTTGCCTCAAAAGAAGTATATTCTTCTTTGGATGCATGCAAAGGTCCTCCTATTCTTATTTGGGACAACTCTTCTATCAAAGTCACTGACAAAGGAAGGATTGAACTCACCAACGAAATCTTCAAGAATGTGTTGCATGTTCCCAAGATTTTTGTCAACCTTCTCTCTATGTATCAGATGACGAATTTTGGCACCATAAAGAAATTCATATTCACACCAAACTTTGTGGACATCTACGACATGCAAAAAAACTCCAGGGTTGCTACCAGTGAGGTAAATCATCAGTCTAGATTGTATACATTTTCTGAATTCATTGAACCTGATTCTTCTTTACTTCTTACTCATACTGATGAAAGTAGTAGGATATGGCACGAAAGGTTTGGACATTTTAATTTCAGATACATGCAACAACTTAGCAAGCATATATTGGTTGATGTTCTACTAGACATCCATTTCTCCAAGGGAGTGTGTGAGGGATGTGTTCTTGGGAAACACCCTCAAGAGAATTTCGACAAGGGAAGGTCTCAGAGAGCCTCCGTACCTTTAGATCTGATCCATAGTGACCTTATGGGTCCTTTTCCATATCCATCCATCAAAAAAGAGAGGTTTTTTCTCATTTTTGGTGATGATTTCTCACGTTTTACTTGGATCTACTTTCTCAGGCAAAAATATGAGGTATTTCAACACCTCAAAGATTTCAAAGCCTTGGTTGAGACACACTCCGAAAAGAAGATCAAAGTCCTCCAAAATTGATAATGGGGGAGAGTATGTAAATCATGATATCCATAATATTTTCCATGAGGTAGGGATTCAGTTGCAACACAAAGTTCCCTATACTCCGCATCAAAATGGAGTTGCTGAGCAGAAAACCAGATCTCTAAGGGAGATGGCATATTACATGTTGCATGAAGCACTTAATTGTGAAACATACATCCAAAATAGATCTCCCCATATATTTGTCAAGGATAAGACCCCCTACGAGGCTTGGAGCGGCCTCAAACCGGAAGTGACCCACTTTCTCATTTTCGGTTCATGTGCATGGGCCCAGGTTCCCTCTGAAAAGAGGAAGGCACTTGATCCACAGAGCACTGAGTGCATTTTTGTTGGATAACCTGACAGTTTGAAGGGATATAGAATTATTGACCTTTTCTCAGACCGACTCATCATTGAGTGAAGTGTCCAATTCAAGGAAAGTGTCTCGCATGCACTTCAACAACTGCATGCAGGCACCTTCATTCTTCCACCTGTCCGAGATGATGAGCATGCACATGTTGAATCTTATTCAAATGAGAGTTATGATTCAGAGGATTCAGATGATCCAGATTCAAAGTCAGTACAGTCAGATGCATATTCAGAGCATCCAGATGCAGTTTTAGAACCAGAGCAGAGGCCTAAGTGGGCACAAACTACTCTTTAGGATGCAGGGGATATCGTTAGTGATCCAGTCAATACTAGAAGGACTCGATCTGATTTAGAGGAGCCTCATGTTTCACTCACTGCCATTGAACCATTTCCCACTAGGCATATTTTCTTGGTTCAGTCTTCAGATCCACAATATTATGGCGAGGTTGTTGGAAATCCCTTTTGGGAATCCTCTATGCAGGAGGAATACAACTCCTTCCTCAAGAACTAGACGTGGGATCTAGTTCCCCTTCCTTCTAGGAGGAAACTTGTCAGATGTAGATGAGTCTACAGGACCAAGAGCATAGTGGATGGACAGATCAGCAGATACAAATCCAGGCTTGTCTCCAAAGGCTTTCAGCAGGTTCATGGTATTGACTATGATGAGACCTTTGCTCCAGTAGTGCAGATGGATTCCATGATTGGCACTTTCCATTGAGACAACCAAGGGATGGGAAATCCATTAGATGGATGTGAAGAATGCATTTCTTCTTCACGGTGATCTCTCTGAGGATATCTACATGGAGCAGCCCCAGGGATTTATGCAGGGCTCATCTTTGGTCTGTCGACTGAAGAAGTCCCTTTATGGACTCAAGAAGCCTCTGAGGGAATGATATGGCAATATGGACTCCTACATATTGTCATAGAACTTTGTACGTTGTAAATCAGACCCAAATGTCTACATGCTTAGGACGGTTGATTCACTTCTACTTGTAGTTTTGTATGTTGATGATTTTTTGATCATCGGGTGCTCGACTTCAACGATTGCTACAGTCAAGAGGATTCTACATGACATGTTTTTTATGACAGACATGGGTCCACTACACTTCTTCCTTGGACTCAAGATCATTTAGTATGCATCAAGCATCAAACTGTCTTAGGCCAAGTATGCATGAGATCTCCTTGAGATATTTCACATGACAGACTACAAGTCTGCTCTGACTCCTTTCCTATCAGGATTCAAACTTGAGGATGGTAGGGAGAATCTATTGGTTGACAAAAACTAGTGGGGAGCTTGTTTTATCTCACACACTCCAGACCAGACCTCTCATATGCAGTTGGTGCAACTTCCAGGTTCATGCAGAAGCCGCATGAGCTACATTGGAAAGTTGTAAAGTGTATCCTTCAATACGGGCAGGGCACCATCACCTTTTGGATTCATTATGCAACAGACTCTACATTAGATCCGATTGGGTTTACTGATTCCGACTAGGCTGGCAATAGCACTGATTGCAATTCCACATCTGGTTACTCACTTAGTCTTGGTTCTGGGCCTATCTGTTGGTCGAGAAAGAAGTAAGATTCCATTGCTCTATCTTCAGCCGAGGAAGAGTACAGAGGGGTAGTTAACATAACCATTCAAGCTATGTGGCTACAACATTTTTTCACTGATTTGGGCATTCAGTTTCATCGGCCGATCATCATCTAGTGTGACAACCAGAGCACTCTGAAGTTCTGTAGAGATCCAATTCAAAGGCAACAGACGAAGCACATCGAGATCCACATGCACTACATCCAGGACTTAGTACACGATGGGATCATCAACTTACAGTTATTTCCTTCAGCAGAACAGATGACAGACATCTTCACCAAGACCTTCACTGAGCAGAAGTTCCATTCTCTGCGAAGTCGTCTTGGAGTGAAGGACACAGTTACCTAGCAACTGTAGTTCTTATTTTTACATACATTGTACCTTGAAGGGGGGCTTTACCATGAGGTTTTCCCTCTTTCCTCACTTTATTTCAGTGTATCCTTTGTATTTTGGTACCTAACATGGCCTCGTTGTTGGGACCCATTCTTTATTTTCACCATAAGGATGTTCAGGGGGGGTGTTGGAGTTACTTCACACACATCTAGGATTTCTTTTTCCTACATTTTTTCCCTTTTTATTAGTCATAATTAGTCATTATCCAGTATCCTATATTTTAGGGGAGAATATTCCATCTAAAGAATATTCTCTTTTAGTGTACACTTCAGTTTGACTAGTTGAGTTGAGTTTAGTTGTTGCATTAGTTTTTTCACCATGCAACATTGGGATCATCACGATGCTAATTCAACCTTACCTTGGTATCATCACCAGACTAACGCATTACCCTTGATTCCCTGAGTTAACTCCTCACTACTCTTTGTTTAGTCAGTTAACTGAAGACTGGTTGACTAATTAACTCAGCTAGGTGGCAGCTCAATCTCGTAATTGCCTGAGAGACTAAACTAGGTGGCAGTTCACTCCCATAACTGATGGTGTGTGTGCATATCACTATATACCACCACTATAGAGCACTGGTTCACCTCCAGTGCACACTCATTGAGCTATACATAGTATATCATGTGTAAACTATTCATTATTCATAACGGTTAATGAGAATTCTTTCATTCTTTATCTCCTTCTTCTTCTTTCTCCAATTCTCTCTACAAATGTGTGTATTATTGTTTAACTAGATATATTATGTGCAGGTTCAACACATTTACATGGTTTCCCCCACATGCTCCTCTTCAACTGTATGAGCCTCAATTACAACACTCTTTTTCATTGAGACCACAAACTTTATAAGGACAATCATAAATGTATAAGTAAAAAAAAATAGAAGTACAAAATGTATAACTACGAAATTATTAAGTATATGATTAAAATACAAACATATTACCGTCATGTTCCAGCTCGGGCGTAGCACCATCTTGGGTCTCCACCATCGTGGAAAATTGGGACTGCATGAGAGAAACATCTTTTTCTTGCAAATTGTTATCAACGCATTTCTCTCCAATACTAGTGTGTTCGTTGACAGTGTTGCTCCCCTGATTAAAACAAAGTTGTAAATATTAATAATATCCAACATGATTGTATTATATTAATAATAAAGGTTAATGTGGATTGAATTGTATTTACCTTATCCTGCAAAGTGGTTCTTGGTATCTGCCCCAAGATTTTTCGTTGTTCAACTACAACTTTATAGTCGTACTTGTAACCAAGTTAGAGGTCTTCCTCCATGGTTTCAGTACCAAAATTGTTACCCTGCATTGCATAAGAGTATGTATTTTTAATGTTATTCACTGCAATTACTTAAAAGTTTTAAGGAGATACAAATAAGATATTTAGGTACTTACAATTCGTGACTGCAACTTCAAGTAGTCGCCATGGCCTAGCCTGTGTTGGCCACATTTGGAAAGCCTTTCTTTTGTGGCCTTTGACGTGTCATTCAACCTATATCATCAAAAGTTTCAAGTATGTTAATATATACCACAATTTTATTTACATCCAAAAAAAAATTGAAGGTATTGAATTGAAATTGTAATTTACCTTCTAGGACCAGAGGATGTTTTTCCTTCATCTGTCAATTTCTTCTCTTTTGCGTCCTCAATGAGGGCCTTCCACTCCCTCTCTGGAATCATCAGAGGACGCTCATACCTATCGGTTTTTTTTCAAGTGCTTCCTATATGTTTCTCGCGTATATTTTAAATATTGGCCAGCTGCGGCGGTGCCCAAGATATTATTAAATGTGTCTACACCAAAAAGGCTTTCAAGATAATCCATTAATTCTTTTTTGAGGTTGGAATTATGGGAATTCCACCTCTCCCGTATGGTGGGCCCAAAAATTAGCAACGCCTTATTCTCCAGGGACCTATACAAATCATTATTACCTACACGCAAAATGATTATATGATTTTTAATTTAAAAATAATGATTTAGATGATTTATATTTGTCTACATAGAGAACATGAAACAATTAAAATTTTAAAAATTACATGGGACTTTAACTTGATTTAATGGAATCCCTTCCTCGTTGACCATAAATTTTCACTTAATGGTCCTTGTGCTGGTCACATGTATTTCTTTAGGAAAAACAACCATATAGTTTGTCAAATCATCAACATCATCTCTGTCACCGCCTCCAGAGCCTACCTGTGTGGCCGCTTCCTCAATGTGTGTGTTGTGGCTCCCACCTAATGGTGTGGAAGGTGGAGGTCTAAATAGTTGCTTCCTAGAAGCTATATGAGGGCATGTGGCATCTGTGCAGTACCACTACTACCAACACCATGCATGTCGGTGTCAGCAGGCTCCAAAAATATCTATATAAGAAAGAAAACATTTTTTTTTGTTTAGATAATGTAAAATTTAAAATCAAGCTTTCATAATTGATCTTCTGACATAAAAATAAAACCACTTGAAATTATGGTTATTACCTTATATGTCTTAATCATTTTCGTAACTTCTTTGATCCTTTCTTCGACCTCAGGAGTTTGATCTAAAATATCTAACAAGTGAGCTAGTTTCATGTTTCCTTTATTGATCTTTTTTCTAATTAAAACCATAGGGTCGGGGGATTCATACAAATCCCTTTCGCCAAGTGAATCATCATCAAAATCATGTCTTGTCGACTACATATTCGACAAAATAAATGATAATTCAATTATGTAAACAAATAAAATAATTGATTTCCATGGAAATAAAATGCACATTAAATGCAATTCGAAAATTGTTGTTCATTTACCTGCTCTGAGGCTGCTTTGGATTTTCCACGATCATCCTGCCACATTACAGTAAAATTAGAACCGTTATCATGATCATGAGAAATAAGTTCAAATTTATGAGAAATTCAAATATATGAGAAATTCAAATGTTGATAACAAAAATAGGACACACTAAGTATTAAACAGACTGAAGTTCTCCAAATGGATTAACACCGTAAAGAACATAATGAAAATCATAAAATATGTGAGTCATTTCTTACAGGTTGGGTAAATTAATATACTTACTGCCCCCATAATAACAACATCTATATCTATTCAATTCAAATTGTAATCAATCAATAGCTCTTCCCATGTAGCTATTGATTTTATTGCACATATGAATACATGGTTTCCTTCACGCCCCTCAAATATGAAATTGGTTCACTTATTTGTTGTCATGTGTCATGTATTGTTTATAAACCCTGAAATATTCCCCGTTGCTTTTGGCCTTCTGTCAATATAGATAGTTTCTCCTTTATTTTGATCATTGTCTTTTAGTTGTATATAATTTGCAGCCAAGCCATATCTTCACATACTTTTTGTATATTAGACTATTCATATCCAATCTTTGTAGATATAACAAGGTCCGACATACTCCATCAATTCAGTTAATCCGTCGTAACAAAACTTTATGCCATCCATGGAAAATATCCCCAAACCATGTAATGACGATGGAGCAATCCGGTATATCCTTTTGTTTACACAAAAATCAGTGTTTATTTCAGGAAGATCCTTGGGTACCCATTGTTTCACTATATGTTTGTACCTCAAGGGCACCTCGATGTCATCTATGCTCTCATGATAATAAGAACATGATCCCGCCTTCGCAAGAAAAAATTCCATGCGTCTATGGAATTTTCTTCTGATCTTCTCACCTCTAGTTGATCTCTGTCTGTTATACCTACTAGATGTCTCACTTTCCTCTATTCTACCTGAACTTCCCTCACTCAATGAAGATAGATCTAACAAATACCTATTTTCTTGTACGTCTTATAACACCATTAATGAAAGAAACAATCAGTCAATCAAGATGTAACACTAGTTCATTACTAGTATCCTATTAGTATCATAGTAAGCTCATAATGATTACCATAGTGTTACTCTTTCACAATTGTATTATGATCTATTACTATTGGCATACTATCTGGGCATTATAGGAGCATGTTTGGAGTCAAATGACATCAATACCAAGAAAGACAAAGCATTTTGAGATATTTTTAGTTTCTTACAAATTCATGTTCTATGGCTCTCCCTGTCTAGTTTTTTTCCATATTTTTGAGCTTTGGACTTGAAATGGTTAGAGTGGGACAAGGGGTACTCATATCATCTATTTTTTTTAGTGAAAATTTGACCAAAAATCGATAGGAACTATGCAAAAAATTAGGATTCCACTTCTATGTTGGGAAATTTTCTCATGTAACTTTACCCTAAGAGCTTTTGGACAATTTAAAGACAACCCAAATCATGGTATTTCTGAAAAAAATAATGAACAAGAAAGGTGGATCTTTAACTCATCGAAAAGACTACCCTCATCGAAAATATGAATATTATTTCAAATACATGAATATGCCAATACTAGTCTACAATGCCTATGTTCAACACTTAAGTGGACCCTAATAACACTGATAATACCAATGGAGGTCACGACTAGGGAAGAGGGAACCGAGGTGTCTAAGGTGGAGGATGTGATTCCTCAACCCAAAGAGAAGAAACAATAGAAAGGTAAAGGTGGATTATACATGTCAAAAGGGAGCGAGAAATTGAGAGTAAAGTACATTGTTAAGTAACAAATATGAGAGTTGTTATTGATTTGTAACTGATCGATGGCTACAAAATTGTAAAGGCTAAGGAATGGGTGCAAGTTATTGCCAATGGGATAGGTGATGTTTTTGTTGTTGTTGTCCATTACCTTGACTCACTCCATCCAAGAAAGGAATTTTTTTTAATTACCTTGACTCAATCCATCCAAAAAGGACAAATGGGTAATCCCTTATTCAAAGGTCATGATTACATGGTCAGATTAATGGTGAATGGAAATTGCGGCTAAGTGGACATTGCATGGGCTTCATTATGACATTTTTAATTTTCACAACTCCCAAGGTATATTCACAACTCCTGAGTTCGTTCACAACTCTCGATGCAATCTTAAAACTCTCAAGGCATTGGTCAAAATGGAATAGGCAGTTTGGGGATATTCTTCATGCACATGGACCTCTCATGCCATGCCACATCACAAATATTGGAGTGGTCAACTTGTTTGCGCATTTGGAGGCATGTGTCACATAGTTTGATGGATGACCTCCTTGGAGGATGCATTACGTAGCCATTGGGTATTATATTTAGCACATATGGACCTTCTTGGACTTTTGTTGACTTGAGCATATGATTGACATGATTTGAGAAGGAGATTACACATTGGATATCTCACACATGACCATTGGAGCTTAATTTAGGGGATTTGTCCACTCTTTAGGGATTCTACTCATTACTTGTTGGTATTTTTCACTTTGGGGAGCTACATGTCCACGTTGGAGGATAACTAAGAGGTTTACATTGCCTACTTTGAGGAGTTGGTTGTGGATCTATCAACTTGGAGGATTTTGGAGGCTACATGTTGCACCTTTGACTCATCTTATTGCCTCTTTGATGGAGGCATCCCACTCTCTTGGGCCTATTTTGATTGAAGTATTGTACATGTGGCGTGACCACCTATTTATTTTACAAAAAATATTAGTTAGTTGGATGAAATAATTCTTCACTCCTCCCTAGGATAAATATAAGGATTTCACATGAGTTATTATTATTCTATTGTAAAGGGAGTTGAGATAGACTCTATATGAGGAGTATCCATTCCTCATTTGTAGTCGTCATTGTATTTTTGGAGCTTCCACTCCTTGGAGATTAATTGACATATATTTCTTGGAGCATATGGATGTATAAGGGTTCTGTCTTTATGGACGTTGGTGTCAATTATTGAAGCTCTTCTATATTGGTTTCTATTTAGTGCATAAAGTTTTATTGTGAATGCTCAAGTCTTCTACAAACTACCAAGATCAATCCATTGAAGGGTAAAAACTACCACTTGGAAGGAAGACATTTTGGGGTAAATCCTCTCCTTCTTCCTTTGTTAGTTTGGGGTAACTCCTCTCCTCTATTTGATGCATTTCTTTGTCCATCCATTTTAGGAATCCTAGCAAGGGTATTGAGTATATTTGTGAAGCTATAGTTGATCTTGTTGGTGAAGGTTTCTCCCATAAGGACCCATTCTTGTAGGGCCTTGGTCTTCATTGTGAATATTGATTAGATAAGAGATTATTCTTCCTCTTGGGTTTTAGTCTCTTTATCATAATATTTAGATGAAATAAACCAATTTTGAAAAGGGGTGTTCTTTTTGGCCCCATAAGCCCCTTTGATTCATCTTGACTCTGTTTCCCTTGTTGGATTTGGAATTTATATCTACTTCCTTCCATCACCTCTTTTATATCCTAAAACATCAAAAACATTGTTTTTTAAATATACTCCCACTTCACCTTGTTCCTCATTGCTTAGATTTAGTAATCCTACTGGGGTTACTCCCCTTGAGTCAGAGAAGAGTTGGCCTAAAGTGAAGAGGATATGATGATTAGGTGACATTGGTGACCATATTGAAAGTTCCCTCTTGGGTTGTGCCTTGTGGATTTGGGATTTTATCATTAAGTACAATTTTTGAGGTAACATTTTGGCACTATTTCCAAGTATAAATTCCATTCTCCTGGAAATTTTGAAGACTATGCTTCATGAAACTTTTGTGAGTGTTGTATTGAACATATATTTCTCACATGGTGACTCCATGAAGGGACAAATACCTTGTTCTTTACAGATTTTGAAGACTTTGTTGGGTGTAGAGGTGAGCACATCCATCAATATTGAAGGCTTTTTGACGAAGCTCATCTTGGAAACTCCACTCTTGGTATTGGTATGAGGTATGATCATTATCCATTGCATATTTTTTAGCCCTATATTGAAGATCTAGAAGTGAAAAAAAAATGCAATGTTGCCCATGGTTCACTAATTTGTGTGCTCCCATTGATTTCTCAAATATCTCAAGGTTCCCTCATGAGCACCCAAGTGTAGATTCGAGGTCAATTCCAAATTTTGGTGGACACGATGATTCAATCATACTAAACATCTTACCTTTCATGGCATTCATTTTAAGTATTCGCATTATTCATGAAAATGTTGTGATATTTTATTTTTTTTTATAGTTTTAAAAGGAGTTCAAGGGAATGATTTGAACATCTTGGTAGAGGATAAATATCATCTTTTACAGGTTTTGTTGATACATTTTGAAATAAATGGAGCCCTAATTATCATGAGCAATGGATGCTCATTATTGAAAGTATAAATAAAATGTATCGTGTGATAAACAAAAAAATATGGTTGAAGAAAATCCTCAATCTCCCCTTGACGATAAAGCCATGGAATATCTAGTTGCACATCCACTTAAAGAACACAAGGATGAAGACTATTCTCACACCTCAATTGAAGATCAAGCACATGAAAAAAGAAGTGTTGAAGAAACATCATGTTCTCCCATGGAAGATCTTGGTGAAGACCTTAAATATGAGATCCCCCATGCATCTATTTATCCTCCCCATGAGGTTGAGGGTTTGGTAAGATTTGCACCCTATCAAACTTTTGAATTTGATGGTATTCCTTGTTATGATCTTGAGAGGGGTAATCTTGAAGACAAACCCTCAAATGATGATGAAGTGGTAAAGGCATGTATCTCTACATTTGATGAAGATAATGGCACCCTAGGGCATGGAGTTATTGACATCACCTTTCATATTTGTTATCGTGATAGGAAGCCATATTGTTGGATACATTATGGAGGTCCTATTTATGATGCATATAGTGATGTGTCCATTGAATAAATTGCAAATTTTGAGGTCCATGGGTAACCTTCACTATGGTGAATGGTACACATTCACCCAATACTTATGGAGCCTATTTACAAAAATACATGACACAAAAATCCAATAACAAAAAAAATACATTTTATTTATTTATTTTACCCATGGGAATTGATAATTGGTAAGTATCTGAAAGCACATACCATTAGAGTCTCGGTCTCGATCTAGAACTCGGTTTGGTCTGGAATGGCCCTCGACCCTCAGTCTCAGATGGCCTCAGTCTTGTATGCCCTCAGTCTCTGCAATGCCCTCAGTCTTGGGTTCTCTCTGTGTCTCAATGCCCTCAATGCCTGCAACGCCCTCCATCTTTGCAATGCCTCTCCACTCCTGCGTGCATGCTCTCTGTGTCTCAATGCCCTCAATTCCCTCAATGCCCTCTGTCTCTTCAATGCATCTCCACTACAATGCCTCTCCACTCTTGCGCGCGGGATCTCTGTGTCTCAATGCCCTCCGTCTTTGCAATGCCTCTCCACTCATGCATGCGCGAATAGTGTTATGATCACTAGTTTGGCTTCTCTTTGATCGGTCGTGAATGGAAATGGGCACGGGGATAGTGTTTTGTTTTGTTTTGAGTGGTGTTTTGTTTTTTTTTGTTTTTTTTTAATAATATTTTTTTATTTATTTTGTTTTTAATTTAATTAATATACATTATATAATATATATTGTTTTTCGTTTTTATTTTTTTTGTTTTGTATTTTTTTTTTACGTTTTTTTTTGTTAGTTTGTATGTGACATGTGGGACTAACATGTGGCTAAGAAACCGCGACTCAGGGGCATCTAAGCCATCAAAATCACCCTGGGATCGCACCCAACCTGAGCCACACCAACCCTTAACATGGATGGATTTTTTGTCCCTGTAGGTTTCGAACCGATGACTTTAACATCATGGAGTGCCTTAATAGCACACTCTGTCACCAACTGTCCTACACCTCGGAGACTAAAAAAAAAAATTTGAAGGACATGGGGGTGGACTTTGATCCACTTATGTGTGCATGGGTCACAATACAATTTAATATGATATCTCTTGGTGCAACCACATGTTCGACCACTACCTCAAGGTGCCCCCATGGCTCCAGGTAAAGCCCTCAAGAGAATTGAACCTTGCCCAACGGTAATTTTTTTTACGTTTTGTTATTATTTGTTTTTAATTTAATTAATATTTATTATATATATATATATATATATATATATATATTATTACCCCAATCCTATAGAAATATGAAATGTCGCAACACCTAAGGGCATTCGACAATTCAAGGATTCCATTTGCGTATCTATGCCTTGGTGTTCTCCTAGGAAAAGGGTGGTTGCTTGCTTGCTTGTGTTGACTAAAATAATTTAGTGAGAAACATTGGTGGTTAGTACTCATGAATTTTGGTATTGCTAATGTTTTAACTACATTGAGTAAGAACAACACCTAGAAACCACAACACAATCCCTCTCTAGGGGGTCCTTAGCATTAGAGTTGGATAAGGACACCATTAGGGTTTTTTTTGCAGTAAGGATGGGTAGAGAGGCCTTAACCATGGTTGAGGAAGAAAAACAAGTACCTTAGGATCTTGTTGAATATTTTTAGGTTTGAGAGCCTTGAATAAGTCCTCAAAAAACACATCACTCATTTGTAAGGCTTCCTTGAAGGCCTACAAGTAGGATACAAGTTCCATGAGTAGGTTTTGTTCCCTAGAAATGGGTCTTAACACCTAAAACTGGTTAAGGGGGGAGTAAAGGAATTAAGCCATAATGAACCTTCTCAAGCTCATGTGCCATGAAAAACACCTAGAAACCATGACATGAGCTCTCGCTTCAATGTCTTTGGACTAAGATTTGTAAATGAGCGCCATTTATATGTTTTGAATACTACATATGGGTCTCGAGTCCTTGACCATGGTTGTGGTAGGGAAACAAGCCTCAATCCCTTAACCATGGTCAAGAGAGGGAAGCAAAAAATCAAGCCCCAAACATATCATATCTAGCTCAAGCACCATGAACAAGTCCTCAAGTCACCACACAAGACCAAGGATGGGTCACAAGACCTTATTTATCATCAAAGAATGAAAACAAGTGCCTTATAATATTGTTGAATATTTTGAAGCTCAAGAGCCTTGAACAAGTCCTCAAACCAACATAACAAAAATTTGTCCTTTAAGAGGGATATGGGCATCACGATTAAGTTTTGTACATTGAAAATGGGTGTAGAGGCATAAACATGGAAAGTTGGAAACAATGGCCTAAAGTGACGCAACCCCACTCTCACAGCAGTCGGTCGCCCACCAGGACCTTCACTATCCACGGCCCGAAGAGTCGATGCTCTTCCAAACTCCCTCGGGAGTTCTTTACCCACAGACTTTCTCTCGCCCGAATCCTCCCTTCTTTGATTGTCGGAGAATCGTCTCTCGCGACTTCGCGAGTCCCACGCTTGTAGGCTCGGTCCTTGGATCCCCGAGATCCGATATCCCGAGTCAACGTTGACCTCCCCCTCGCGTGTCGAGACCTCTCGCTATCACGGACTCGCGACCCGCATCACTATACTTTTGGAGTCCCAACCTTCGAGGTCCGAGGTGCCAAAAGAACGACCAACTCGCTTCTCGCCTTTCGTGATCTCGCTACTCGCGAGACCAATCTCTGGGCCCTTTAAACCCGAGGCCCAATATCCCGAGATCACCCTTCGCATCAATCGGTTCTGACTCACGCTATGCACGTGACTTCCGCGACGTCGGCTCTCGCGTTCTCGCGCTTGCTTTGGCCACCCTACCAACTTCGCCCACACGAAGCGTCGATATGCCGATCCCCGTGTAGAGTAGTGGTCATTGCAGTTCTCCTCGACAACTTTCAAGTCGTCGATTCTCTTCCTCTCGAAGAATTCTCAGTTCTCCCAAATTCACCTTGTGATTTCTCATGGGAATCCGCCCACTATGAAGGAAAAGAACTATCCTTCCTGAGCTGGATTGTCACGGACCCCTTCAACAGTCTTCAAGTGTTGAAGTCTTCCTGGGCCTACGCACTCCTGCTCGCAACAGCTTCGACCTGGTCCTTCTCAGACTTGCTACTGAGACTCGAATTCGACCTGCACTCACCTGCACGGCTCGAACACTCGATCCAACTCTGGGCGAAGTGAGAACAAAGGCTCAACTACTTAGCCTCCTCGACACACTCTATGCGGAGGTATTCGACTGCACTCGATGCAGGAATCTCCTGGCCTAAGCAGAGAAACAATTGAAACTCATTCTCTCAGGTTTCGAACCTGATATGCAATCACATACGCAGCATATAAAAGATAGGCATAGAAAGAAGCAAACATGCACAAGCATACAATCAGCAACACGCAGAGATCAAACACGTCCATGGATTGAATCAGGGCTTTTCCTATTAATTCAATGACTGTACATGGAGGTTTTTCACAGACTCTCTGCTCTGCTCTTCTTGCTCTCGATGCTAATGCTTGATAATCTGAATGCTAATGCTACAATGATACAAGGGAGGGTGTCTATACTCCGTTTTCCCTCTCAAATGGTGACTGTCTAATCTACAGTTAATTCCCTATCTACCTGCATTAAATCAAAATAAATGCCTCATCTACCTAAGGACGAGAGCTTATCCGCTCAAGGTCCGTTACATATACAAAGTGCGCTTCATCACATCAAAACATTAATGTTTGGCGCAGCCATATATTACAATGGTTCAAAATTGAATGCTGGCGCTTTCCAGCTGTTCCTTTGCCTCCACGCGCTGGCTCACTCGGTAGGGGAGCGATACTCCTGCATCATAAAGCCATAAATAAACCTTCTCAAGCTCAACCACCATCGAAAACACCTAAAAACCATGACACAAGTCCTCTCTAGGGAGTCTTTGGCATCCAAGTTGAATATGGGTGAGATTATGAGGTCTTCTTCATCATGGATGGGTCTTTGCACATAAGGGATGGGTCTTGGGATATCGGCCCAAAATGAATCTTATAGGGCATTGATCCCTGAACTAGGCCTTAAACCACCACACAAACCAAAATCATTGGCCTCATTCTCGGATATGGACATTATTGACAGATTTTGTGTACCCGACATGGGTCTCATGGCCTTGATCATCATTGACATAGGAAAATAAGGGCCATAGTACCTAAGATAATATTCTAGGATCATAATTCATTAATGACACCTCAAACCATCAAATAAACCCTCTAGATAGAATATTTATCCTATGAATGATATATTAGCATCCTTACAAAGTTTTAGGCATAAGGGATGGGTCTCAATACCTTAACCATGGTCATGGGAGAAAATAAAGGGTATTAGTACCTAAATGAATCTTTTAAGGCTCGTGATCCATGAATGAGTCCTTGAATCGCAACACAAGCCATTTAGAGGGGATATTTGGTTTGTGCTTCAAATATGGGTGCCATTAGGAGGTTTTGTACACCAAGTATGAGTCTTGGGGTCTTGACCATGGTAAATGGTAGAAATAAAGCACATCAAGTCTTATATAAATATTGTAAGGATATGCTTCATTAATGTGTCCCTAAAGAACCAAATAGGCCCTCCAAAATGGGTCTTTGATCTCTATTAATTGGGATATGGGAACTTATAATAGGTTTTGCATACTAGGGATACAATGTTTTATGCATCAAGGAATGATATTGAGGGCTTAACCATGGTTGGGGGATAAATATAGGGAATTATACCCTAAATGAATATTCTTGGGCCAATGGCCCATGATCAAAGCCTTGATCTATGATATGGGTCCTCTAAAAGGAATATTTTTCATACAAATGGGAGATGGGTGCCATTAGGGGAGGAAAATAAGGTTCGTGGCCCATAAATGAATCTTATATATCTTATTGGACATGAAATATTCC
>JASDQU011375005.1:0-15892 GCA_032191745.1 Picea mariana | reverse complement strand
AGAAGGAGGGGATGTGTACTTGGCTTCTTCAAGCACACATGCATATCATGAGTCATGGTTGGTTGACTCATGTGCATCCTTTCATATGACTCCCCATAGAGAGTGGTTATGTGAATATGAAAGGTATGATGGAGGTAATGTTTTCCTAGGTGATGACTCAACAACCATAATCATATTTTGAGGAAAATTCAAGTTGAGGCTTATAGATGGAAGGATTAGAACACTACCTAGTGTTTCGGACATCCCAAGATTGGCTAGAAATTTGATTTCTGTAAGAAAAATGGATGATGCAGGGGTAAAGACAATATTTGAAAAGGAAACCTATAAGATGGTTCGAGGAGCAATGGTGTTGTTGAAGGGAGTTTAGTTTGGAACTCTGTATAAGCTGCAAGGAAGCATTAGTAGTGATGGGTGTAATATTTCCATTGTTCCTGATATTGGAGTTGAAGAAGAAATAACTCCTACAGTCTCTAGAGAAAAGGTTCTGTTGTGGCATCAAATACTGGGGCATATCAGAGAGAAGGGTCTTCGACTACTACATGATAAAGGTATGGTTGAAGGTATGTCTAACTGCTCTCTGGATTTTGATTATTGTGAAGATTGTGTATATGGGAAGCATAATCGGGTAAGATTCCCCTCTGGTGCAATGAGGGCAGAAGGAATTTTATAGCTAGTTCACAGTGATGTTTTTGGACCTGTGTCGGTCCCATTATTGGAAAAATCTATGTACTATGTCTCATTTATAGATGAATTCTCGAGGAATACTTGGATACATTTCCCCAGGAATAAATCAGAAGTCTTTGACAGGTTTAAAGAGATTAAGGCTCTTGTTGAGAATCAAACAGAGAAAATAATTAAGGTGTTGAGGACAAATAATGTTGGACGGTTCTGCGGGAACGAATTTGAATAATTATGTAAGAAGTGTGGTATAGCAAGGCATAAGACTACTCCATATACTCATCAACATAATGGAGTTGCAGAAAGGATGAGCATGACACTGATGGAAAAATCAAGGTGCATGGTCAGTGGTATTGATTTAGAGGCAAGAATTATGGGAAGAGGCAGTGGGTATTGCATGTTACCTGGTCAACAAATCACCCTCATCAGTGCTCGATGACAAGACTCCACAAGAGGTATGGACTGGTAAGAAAACTTCTCTCACATATCTCAAGGTATTTGGTTGTGATGCATATGTTGATGTTCCAAAGGAAAACATGAGTAAGCTAGATAAGAAGGTTGAACAATGTATCTTTATTGGGTATAAAGATGGTCTCAAAGGTTATAAGCTTTGGAACGCAGAAACTAAGAAGGTAGTGTATAGTCGAGATGTATTACTTAGAGAAATGAAGGATGTTGCTAAACATGAAGTCCTACCAAGTAAGGAAGAACCAGAGAAAATAGAGTTTGATTTAAAGGACGATGAATTAGACTCTATAGAAGAACATGAATCAAAAGAAGAAGATCCTCATACTCCAATATTGAAGAGATCGGTTCGAGAAAGAAGGCTCCCAGAAAGGTATACTCCATCTGATTTTCATTCAAATTTTGCTTTGTCTATTACTGATGATGATCCTAGAACTGTCAAGGAGGAATTGGATTCAGAGGATGGAAATCTCTGGAAAAAGGCCATGGATGAAGAAATGGCACCCTTAGATAAGAATGACTCTTGGGATCTAGTAGAGTTGTCGACTGGAAGAAATCCCATTGGCAAAAAATGGGTATTTAAAAATAAGTTGAATGCAAAAGGAAAAGTGGAGAAATACAAAGCTCGGTTAGTAGCAAAGGGTTATTCCCAGGTTGAGGGAATTGATTTTGGTGAGATTTTTTCTCCTGTTGCCAAGTTAACTTCTATAAGATTTCTGTTATTTGTTGTTTCCGCATTTGATTTTTAAGTAGAACAGATGGATGTGAAAAAAACATTCCTACACGAGGATCTGGAAGAAGATATCTATATGAAGCAGCCATAAGGATTGTTGTGAAGGGAAAGAAGGAGTTGGTATGTAAGATGAAAAAGTCCCCGTATGGTTTAAAACAATCACCAAGGATGTGGTATCAAAAATTTGATACTTATATGTTGGGACTTGGTTTCACAAGAAGCAAAGAGGATCATAGTATGTATTTTAAATTAGTTGGTGATCATTTGATTTATTTGGTCTTGTATGTGGATGACATGTTACCAATAGGAAACAACAAGAAGATTATCCAGGATGTGAAAACTCAATTGTCCTCTAAATTTGACATCAAGGATATCGGTGCCTCAAATTTCATTTTGGGCATGGAAATTAAAAGAAATCAGAAAAAGAGGAAACTCTGGTTAAATTAGAGAAAATATGTCGAGACAATATTGCAAAGGTTTAATATGCAGGAATGTAAACCGACCAAGGTTCTTATTCTTGTTGGTGTAAAGTTATCTGTGGATCAATGTCCCAAGACATAGGAAGAGGAGCAGGACATGTCTCATGTTCCATATGCGAGTGCAGTTGGCAGTTTGATGTATGCAATGGTCTGTACTAGACCATACATTGCACATGCAGTGGGATTTTTGAGCAAGTATATGTCAAAACCGAGGAAGGAGCATTGGACAACAGTAAAAAGGGTTTTCAGGTATTTGTGTGGCATTGTTAGCTATGGATTGTGATACAAAGGAATATCGGGATTGGACAGAGTGTTGGATATACATGGCTTTGTATATACAAATTAGGCTGGAGATCTGGATCATAAGAGATCTACAAGTGGGTACGTGTTTAACCTGTTTGGAGGATCAATAACTTGGATGCGCAAAAGACAGGCTGTAGTGGCACTTTCAACTACAAAAGTTGAATACATGGCAACCACTCATGCAAGTAAGGAATCAATATGGTTACAAAGATTGTGTTTAGGTATTGGGTTGGTACATCAAGCTGTAAGGATATATTGTGACAGTCAGAGTGCAATTTTTCTGGTGAAGAACCTGACTTATTATTCAAAGACAAAGCATATTGATATTCAATATCACTTTGTGAGAGACATGGTTGAAGAAAATAAAGTGTTGTTGATGAAGGTGGACACTTTGAAGAATGTTACATATTCATTAACAAAATCTATGAGCACTGAGAAGTTCTCTTGGTGTAGAGGATCCATGGGCATTGTTGACTATGTAACCTTATAACCCCATGTGTGCAAACAAAACAACAAGTGGGAGAATGTTGGGTATGTTTTATATTCTTGGAACGAGTAGTAGTGTCTACGTTGCACCGAGCGCGTAGGGGGCAGCGCCCCCGAGAATTTTTTTTGCCTCGGGAAACATGTCTAATTTTTGTCTCGTTTTTTCGTGTTGCATCGATTTTCATGTCCATTGTTGGGTGTTTTTTCGGCACATGGTTTTTGTGATGGTTTTCTATTTCCGGTTAAGGAATTAGGGTTGTTGACTAATCCAGGTCATTAGGTTAGGGTTTTGGATGTTGCTGGCTCCTATATGTATATTGTATTGTAAACAATGTATCACTATGAATGAATATAAAATATGTTGGTTTTCTCGGTTTGGGTTTCCAAGTGAAAAATCTCTATGTAATGTTTGTATTTTCCATTGTATCTTTTCTGTTCTTTTACCGAAAATATGTTTTCAACAAATATTGTACAAGGTTAAAAACTAAAATATTATAATAAGATGTTACCTAAGGAGTCCACTCGGATAAGGAGTGGGTTGTGAGGGATTGTCAAAGTCGGGTTTGAAGGAAGGGTGGGACCTTCTTGAACTACAACTAAAGCTCTCTTAAGATTTTCGATCAAAGGAGTGGCGACACTCCCGACGTCTGAATAGTTTTCGACCTCTTCATGGTAAGTGTCTTCAGGTGAGTTAGGAGGTATGGGTTCGTATCCTTCTGGAGGAAACCCTTGCATCCTACGTGATCTACGAAGACCTTTATCGGCCACAGTACCAATTTTAAAGACAACTAAAGTAAACAAATAACATTCGCTAAAAAAATCTAGAAAACCAACAAGCAAAACAAAAACTTCTCTCAATGAACGTACTAGTCGGTGATGAAATCCAACATCACGTGATCAAAGTGAGAAGGGGTCAGGATTTGAGCGGGTGGAACAATTACATTGGCAACCTGCTTAACATACTTACGCCTTGGTGCAAGTTCCCTCACAGTTTTACCCATGGGTTACCCTCCAAGGAGCCTGAGTGAGTTTGACCAACGTCTGTTCTAGGTACAATGAAGACTTCCCTTCACCGTCACCTCATGTAAGGACCCTAAAGATTATGGCCACTAAGGATACCAACTCGCAGTCAGCCTTTGGGTGGGTACAATTGATAGTCAAGTCTGAACGCATGGGTAGGATATCAAGTCCGAAATTCCTCAATAGAATTGAGGACAAATGGACCGGTAATCTCCAAAGGACCCCGAACGGATTCAGAATTCACGAAGCTTCGAGACCAAATGAAAAAAAATGATCCTCAAGAAGAACCCCCAATACACAATCATACCACTACAATTGGTTAAGCCTCGGAGGGATAATATTCATTGCTCTCCCGCACGTGACCTCGTGTTTAACCCTTGTGTGAGAGGGGGATCCCAACTATGCTTATACGAAGGTTGGATTTGCTCTCCCTATCACAAGATTATGAGTGTTTCTTGAATGCTTTGGAGAGTTATTCTCACATCCTATTCCAAAGCTCTAGTCCTACTCTATTGGTTGTGTAAAGATAAAAAACTAAAAGTTTTTAGTTCAATTTCAATTAGCTTTTATTTTTTGTGGCTATTTGTTACACAAGGGTGAATGATAGTGAAAATTATGATGTTTCAGACTCGACTCCACATGACGGTAAAAATAATGATATGCAATTTTTCTTTTCAATGAACTTCTAGCTACGAGAAGGAGAAGAGTTTATTTTTTTTCGTCACTAAGAAACACTCAAGAATGCAAAATTTTATGCTATTTCGTTCTCAAACAAGAATTCAGACAATTGCCAAATTATAAAGATTTTTTTTTTAATATCTAAAACCAATGCATACAAATACTTCGTTGTTTGATTGTGGATGAAAAGTAAGATGTTTTCTTAATACTTCGTTCTCATGAATAATGAAAAATGTTCACTACCGTGATTGGAAAAAGTAAGAAGCAAGAAGCACACAAACAAAGGCACTCTCAGCATTAAACAGGAGATCGAAAGAAAAAACAACTACCAAACTGTTCACTCAAAGAAAAAACACTAAGAAATCAAAATTCATACTTTAAAGTATTCAAGAATTGAGTAAGGGATCAAATATAAAGAAAAAAGTAGATATGTGATCAATAATCTTCCCTGTGAAATCCTCCAATCAATCAGATAATCGAGAAGAGTGGCAAAAAGAAACGAAATTTGAGAAATAAAGGTCAATTTTGAAATGAGGAAAGACAACACAAACTCAATAAAGACTAAAAAGAATGAAAAACAACAAGTTTAGTCAAACAGAGGACAAGATCAGACATAATAAGTTCTAAGTTAGAGAAGGAGATCCAAAGACTATACCCATCAAGCAAGAAACCCTGAAATTTCCCAAAGAAAGGAAAATTTGTGCTCTGGTAACTAAGACACCAGAGTGCTGCAGCGATCCCTAGTAGAATCTGTGGGAGCGTTGATGAAGGAAAAACACTCTCACTTGAAATTACAAGGGAGTGCTAGTTCTGAGGAAAGTTTGAGAAAAAACTCAAAAAGCTCAGTAATTGAGGAAAATTCAGTAAGAGGCACTGTGAGACAACTAGCAAAGACAAAAGAGATGTAAAAAAAAATCAAATCAGTAGATAGGATATAAGGATAGGAAAAAGTCACGAACAAACGAAGGGAAGAACAAACTGAAAGTTTATTCCCCAGTGGAGTTGCCAATTTCTGTTATAGAAATATTACCCTGCGGATAGGTGAACTTTCCCTTGGATTACTGACCTCTATACCAAGACAAAAACAATCATTTGGACACTACCTTTCCTATAAAATAATTTTGCTTATTGAAAAAGAGAGGAGAAGGTGAAGTAGGATGTACTGTGTTTACAACGTTTTTCCTAGCTTCTTTTGTTTGCAAGCTTGATCCAACTTCTAGAAAAAATCAACACTTGCAATGAACAACAAGAAACAAGCGACTTCCTTCTAGTCTAATGGATTAGGCAAAGCGAATTAATCTATGCAAATCAAACTAATCATAGACAAGGACATGCAATGACATTCTTGAAGGAAATAGTCCAAGTAAATTAGATGATAACTTCAAAAGGAAACTTACAATCTTCAGATGATGTTGCAACAACCTCTCCAAGTCCTCCTCATCCATCCCTTGCTTGAAAGATCCACAATCAAAATAACAATGCTTTGCTTGTTTTCTCCTCCTTTCCACCATGGGAATGCCTCCATTTATAGGCTTTGACAGGCTCTATTGCCTTGGGTATATTTGGAATTAGTTGAGGATATGGCTCCAATAGTTGTGATATCTTCCTTAGAAGCAGCCTTGGAGTTATATTCGAGCCAACATAACCCAATCCATTCATATCTATCTTTAGAAGAAAATGGGATTTCTTCCAAGATTTACTCAACCAACCCAACACTCCTTTAAAATGGGCAACAGAGTGCTACAACGCTCCCCCTGAGATGGACAAGTAGCGCCAACGCTCCCTGTGTATGAGCAGGGGAGCGCTAATCTTTCGAAAAGTTACCAAGATGAGTAATTCTCTAGTAAAAACATTTGTTCCAACTATCAGATGATGGGGCTTCTTCTTCTAACATGTTTTAGGGGTTGTAGCAAGTGTTTTCATGGTGTCATTCGTGATGCGACACTTAGGGAAAGCGAATGCGACACTTGCGAGAAAAGTATGACATTTACGACACTTGTGACAATGCAAATGCAACATCGTCGAAGTGAGGAATTTTGATGTGTAACAAGTAGCATTCCCAACCCCAAGCTAGGAAATGCCCCACGAAAATACCAACTCTGATACCAATAATTAAAATAAAAATTTCTCTGAATATACACAGAATTAGATAATCTACAACAAATATTTGCATACAATAATACATGAAAACCCATAGATGAAATGTACAATTATACACACAGTAACTAAATAAAAATACACAGAAGACACTTATCTTTTGTGAAAAGTCACCAATTGCGTGCAGACCTCAGACGTTCCTCCCAGCCATAGACTTTGCTGCTCATAAACTCTCAGTAGTAGGTCACCTCTGAGCTGGGGTTAAAAATCCACCAGGGCAAAGGATTCCTAAGCCAGGCTAAGGTCTGTCGATAACAAAAAGAAAATACACAAAATTAGGTGCCAAATCAAGCAGGCAACCTACAGTCTCTCATTCCCCATATGTCTGTCCCACCCTAGGAAGTGTGCCCCTTCTCTTCTCAATGGTCCTTCGGCTACCCCACTTCACTTCTAGGGATTTAGTAACAGGTCGGGCATGAAGTCCCAGAGCCTTGTAGTTGTAGCTTGGCACCTTGGGAAATCAATTCCCAACAATTCTGTCAACTAGAGAGAAATGCTTACGGGCCTGACAACCTGCTTCTTCAAGAACACACAGACTTGAAAACTTGCCTCTTCAGCAACACACGGGCCCGATAACCTGCCTCTTCAACTCAATTATCATGTTACTCCTTAAAACAACTCCAAACTATATGTATGGAAGGTAGATGACAAACTAAACATGAGAGAATGATGGTAAGAATGAATGGGAAAGATGAGAATTACACAAAGTTCTCAACAATATATTTTCATGCCCTTAAGTACTTGACACTTGTCGAGCTAGGAACTACATGAGCTCCACTTGGTGACTTGTTCCTTACTCTTATGAACTTAGGATAAAATCATATCCCATGACTTTTGACTTTGGGAAATATTATTATAATATTTCTTTGGCTTAAGCCCCCTTTTCCTAGACTCTTAGCCCCCTTTCCCTTTCTAGTGGAGAGTTCCCCCCCATATCTTTTGTCTGGTCAGTTTGCAGCAGTGATGTATTTTATTAATATCATTGTGTGTGATTACATTTTACAATGTTAGGCTCACTGGCCTTTTAGCATCTAGGCTCTTTGGCCTAATCAGACATGCACTTTGGCCTCAAAACCTATATACAAAGGCATTCTGGTCTAAAGTATCCTGGCTCACTAGACTATATGTACATTACAACTGGGGTTCAACTTAGGGGTTTTACATTCTCCTATCCCTTATTTATGCACTGTCCTTAGTGCATTATATACACATATACAAGAAAAATGCTTCAAAAATATTCGAAAACATGCGAGTTCTCTGCTCGCATAGCATCTTTGTGCTCCCAAGTTGTATCCTCAGGACCGTACTCTTAGAATTTCATAAGTATTGTAGATTTTGACATTTATTTACTTTCAGATGATTACTTCAATGTTATCATTCAACAATTATATCCAGTATTATACAACAAAGACAATATGACCACATAAATCTAACCATGCACAAGAGACACAAGAAGTATCCTGGGAAAACCCATAATGGGGGGAAAACCCAACAAAATTTTCTCTAGAAAAATATCCAATCCAAGTTTCCAGAAGACAATAAGATAACAAGACCATAAGACCTGTTGATCAAGAGATGATTCACTGTCGTCTCCATGATGGCTTGTTGTTGTCCCAAACTTTCACAAAGTAGTCTTCAATAGGCCGACCCAAAAGTATCCTTTCGTTGCCCAAGAATATGCCTTCTAATAGTCAATGGTTCGGACTCCTTCTCTCCCACGGATATACATCAAATTGCCCTTATAAGGATGACTCAGACCTGTGATAATACTGCTGCTAACAATAGCTCGGATCTACTCCAAGAGTGGGTTCAGACCTACAATGGAAGTGCCGCAAATGTCCCTCATAATCAGCCACAGTTTTGCTCCTAGTATACTTGAAACCTCTCTTGATAGGAAGAGATTGAACCTGCAACAAAATTGCCCTTAAACAGGGCTCAGACCACCCTTCAACTTAACTCATACCTACCCTCAAAGATAACCTCTGACCAACACTTAATAAGCTCAAATTTGCCTCCACTCGGACCTGCACGCTGCCCTCAAAGATAACCTCTGACCAACACTTAATAAGCTCAAATCTGCTTCCACTCGAACATGCACTCTGCCCTCAAACTATGAACTCAGATCTGTACCAAAATGTCACCTTAGACCTGCACCTTGCTCGCTGCCTCAGACCTCATACTTAGGCAGAGTATTACCTCATATGAGAGAGTGTTGTTTAGGATGGGGTGCCTCCCCTCCTATAAATAGTGATTGTTGGCACAGGGGCAGACCCAGGGTTCAGCTCCAAGAGCGCACCAACAAGTCCTAACTACTGGCCCTTTCGGTTACACCTTCGAAGCAGATGCAGTCTCACTCGAAGCAGCTATGGGGGGGTTGCAGGACAAAAATGTCTACAACCAAGGGACATATCAAGTGGATCCAACTCTAGGACAATACAACATGCATGTATCACTTATCTTCTTAGATCTATTCCACACATCTTATCAGATCTACCACAGTAATGCAATAACAATCTATCAAATGACAAGAACAAAGTATCAATCACACATAACACAAAATATACGTGGTTCACCCTCTCTCTAGGGCTACGTCCACAGAACTGCGCTTTATAATATATTAAGATGAAGCATACAGTTATGATCTGCGCTCTTAGACAACCTATTTTCTCTCTTCTTCTCTCAATCTCTTCCCTACCTGCGCACCCAGCTGCAGGGTTGATCTTCGCACCCAGCTGAAGATCTTACAATACCAGAAGGCCCTCATACTCAACTCTTCTCTCTCTCACAACAATAATCACTCAGGCCAAAATAGTACAACTAGATCACACAAAACTGAACCTGGACTAACCCTCTTCCCTCATATAGGTTCTTATTTATACATTGCAATCACTCACTGACATCCTTAGGTCGAAACCTAGGTGTTGAAAACCCTAGGTCAACTTGACCCACGTTTTCAGGGCTCCGCCAGCCTGTCTTTCCTTGCTTCTTGCATGGTGCTCCAAAGCATCTAACGGTGGCTTTTTCTGCTTGCTGAGTCATCCACGATCCTTCTTCCTTGCTGACGTGTCATCCTCAATCTCCTCGTCCAATGACTTGCTTTCTCAGGCTTCGCTCCATCTTTTCTGCTCTTTTGCTCACTTCGACCCGATAACAGTCACTATGTCTTCCGCGAAGTTCTCATTTTGCCTTTTCTCTCTTGTTCTTTGCTTTCTTTCTCTAACCAAGGGCCAATAATGATTGATTCCCTTAGGTTAGGGCCGACCTCATAATTTGGTATTTTATTTCTTTTACAATGTCTCTAATGGGGGCGACTTGTACAACTGCCACATTACTATTTGTATTTCACTTTTATAGTATTTCTTCATGTTTTTCTTAGGGCCGAATTGTATTTTTCTTGTTGCTTGGGCATCCTTGGGTCTTCTTGGTGGTCATTGTGTTCTTTTCATAGAGAATGGTGAGCGCAATTGCCAATTTCTAACACTCCCTCTCAACTAGGGAGGCATTCTCCATCTGATCACGCTTGTCTCAGAAGCACACAACTTCTTTCAGAGACATAGGCTTTCCTTCTTGGATTCTTCTTGGTTTTTTCTTCTGTCATAGAAACGTTTCTCATAATTCAAGTTGATTATCTTTTTTCCACACAACTATGTCTAGCATATCAGATCGGTCTTTGTCAAAGTCACCATGACAAGGACAAAATCCATACTTGGGCTATTCACTACTGGTAGAACTTGTATAAGTGAATTTCTACTTGATGTTATCTGACATTGTGAGAACACCTCATGCATCATCGACAAAAACATTGAACCATACTCCATTTGAGTAATCGGGTATGTTGCACATCATCTGGGAGCATTGACCCATAGTCCATTTGAGTAATCGAGAATGCTGCACATCATCTAGGAGCATCGGCCCATACTCCATCTGAGTAATCAGGGATGCTACATATTCATGTGCTGAACCCTATGCACTCAACAGAGTGTCCCGTAGTTGTCTCTCACTCAACAAAGTGTCTCGTAGTTGTCTCTCACTGAACAGAGTGTCCCGTAGTTGTCTCTCACTCAACAAAGTGATCGATGACTACATGACTAGAACTTATGTAACCATGTCATGCATCTGGGGTCTCATCATCATATGTAACATCTCTAGTGTTGACATCCTCATCATCCTTTTAGATCTCATGGGTCTCGACGTCCTTTTGGACCTTATGTCATTACACGACTTCATCTAACTCACACAAAACTAGGCATCTAGCTCCCACATAGAACTAGGAAACTATTTCATAAGTATCCAGCTCACACAGAATCTGGACAACTATCCCTATGACTAGCCCTTCTGGTTGGCACACTAGGCATCCAATGCATAGTGACTAGGCATCTAACCACAAGGATTAGGTGATATAGTGCGCACACACTACCCATCTAGCCTAAGGCTAGGAACACCTCCAACTACACAAGTTGGCCCTCCATCTTTAAAGTTGGGCATCTACCAGCCTCAAAGGTTCGACATATTGTTGACTCTATGCGAGGTTATGCTGACTGGTACCACAACCATAAATGTGCCAGTGAATGACTACCTGTTGCTGCCACACTATACATGCTACTGCCTCTGGTATCACATACATAACTCATCACTCCCTCCCATGAGGGAAGTCCTTCTGGACCACACCAAGATTATCCTTGAAGTACTCAAACTTTATCTTTGACAGAGGCTTGGTCAACACATCTGTTATTTGCTTGTATGTAGAAATATATTGGAGGTTCATTGCTCCCTTTTGCACCATGTCTTGGATTAGGTCCTGCAAGAAGCCTTACTACTTTCATGACTCACGTCACTGGTCGTGATATACTCTACCTCTGCTATTCAGAGTGCTACACAATTATTCTTCCAAGGACCCTAACTGATATTGAGATAAAGCAACACCCATTGGTGCTCTTTCTGTCATCTGCACTCTCTACCTAGTCAGATCTATATATCTCAGTAGCCTCACCTCATCACCTGAGACATATCATATCCAATTTTACCAAGCTGGTCCACCTGTTCTGCTGCAAACCAATTTTCTCTATCACTAGATGGCTCTAGGTGCTTTCTGCAAAGCACTGTCTGGATCTCTACTTGACAGTAGGTCCTCTACTCTCCCTATAGCTACTCCCTCTAGGATTCTGTAACTACTAATCACTAAGACTGAGAATGGCTCAATAACTGCTCCCTCTAGAGTTGGAGGTGACTCCTCCTTTTTCTATGCTCCCTTTGAATGTAGTACTGCCTCCCTATCTAGGAGTTCCTCTACATATACTGGAGTTTCTTCCATGTCTGCTCCATACTCGATCTTTCTAGATCCACATAGAATTCATCACAAACTTCTCCTCAGATCTCGACACACCACATCCTTCATGATGGACTTCCTTCATTATAACGTCCATCAAAAGCTATTGGCCTGTTGCCTCTAATGATGTAACTTTACCAAATACATACATCTTGATATCCTCTTAGGTCTAATCTCAAAAGTATCACTCGGAGATGCATCTCTCTACCACCTGCAATATATCATGAAGCATATTCTTCTACCAACTCACAACAATACTATCTGTCCACATGTTCTGTTAACTCCACTATTTTCCCAGATAGTTTAACTCCCTCTGAGTCAAGTGACTCCTTATGAAGCCTTAAGGATATCCATCTATTATGCACCATCATCTTTTCTTGATTCACGTGACATCGTTGCTATCCTAAAGACATCTCATGTCTCTTCAGGTTTTCTACTACCTCTGTAATACTTTATTATACAAAGAGAAGTATGGGCTCCTGTACTAGGGATCATGGCCCTTTAGAAAGTAAGAAATTTCGGCTCCCATACAAGGGATAATGGCCCTTCCTACAAAACAATAAATGAAGCCTCTCATAGTAGGATAATAACCAAGATGGCCTCTCATTAGGATAACAATCAAAATGGACTCCTGGACTTGGGATAATAAGCTTTAAAAATAAATCTTGGACTCCTGTACCAGGGAAAATGGTCCAACTCACAAGGACTCCCGTAACAGAGATAATGGTCCAAGTCATGAGGTATCCCTCACTAGGGATAATGGTCCTCATCATAAAATACAAGTTACTACAGAATAATCAAATAATCAAAAAATATAATACAAGACTTGCCTTGATCCTTTTGCCGATCTGCAACCACTCTTCTGGTCCTCCCTCTTGATTCCTGCTTTCATGTAGAAATCATCAACACTAGCGGTTGATGCATGCTGCTTGTACTTTCTCTTATTCTTGGAGAAGTACTTTGCAATGTGAACGAGCTCGTCATAACTGAAATATCTTGATATTCCTTATGGTTCTGAAGCTTATCATCCTGACAATTTGTATAGTCCTTCTTCTTGAACACCAATCACTTTTTCCTGAGTGTATGTCTAAACCTTTAGACCATATAAGAACCTTTTCGTCAACGAATGCTATGTGGTAGTCCATATCGTGTAATGCTGAGATAGAGGGTAGGTTTCGTCTTATACTAGGTACAAATAATATATTATTCATATGTAGTAGATCTCCAAATTCAAGTTGAAATGTTGATGTTCCAATACCCTTTACTGCATGTTATCGCGCAGTTTGTATTCTAGGTCACAAGCTACAGGATAGTGGACAAACTGGCGTAACAGGAACCTTCCCCACCCACTGTCACCTCGATGGGGAGGTTCTTTTTGTTTAGGGAGGTTAGCCCAGGGGAGACGTCCCCGATAACCTGGGGTTTGAAGAGGCAAAGAATAAAAGGTTAAGAGTTAAGGTTATCCCTCCTCACAGGTTACCACCCAGTATCATATAATCTGGCTAATCAGCCAATAAAGAAGTGAAGTCCCTGTTGAGAACACCTGCCCGGAACAAGACAATAACAACACTATATATGTATTTGCAGGTTATAATTCAAAGGGTTAGTACTTCTTAACTATCTGATTTATTTAACAAGCAATATAATAGACAAAATGAGGTCAACGTTTTGCTAAATAGCCCATTCAAGAGCACCAATTCATCAATGTCTATAATAATGATCAAGGCAATAGTATTTTCAATCAACAATAGCGCAATAAATGCTTGACATCATCATTAATTTCTTAGTTAGAAAGCTTGCTGCGTCAAGTATGACGTCAGCCCTAGTTAGTGATGTTAGGGTTAGTTAGGGTTTCAAAAATGAAAGTTTTAAAAGATGATTTTGAACACTACAAGCTCAACGTTGGAGAAAATACCAGTGCCTTAGGGTAAATGGAGTCAAAGTAAGGGCAAAAGGTCTCAGGAGGACTTAAATTTAGAGACTAGAAGGTAGGGTTCCAAGGTGCTGCAATGGCAGGGCCCTGGAATCAAAACCCTAAGGGAAGGAGGCTCACTCCGGTGTTGCTTAAGCAAGGCCTTGTGCTCTTTCCTCTTTCTCTAAATATACTTGGCAAAATGACTAGCTTTAAAGTACAGGTTTAAGGGAGAAAGTGTTGCAAGGGCAAGGCTTTCAAACCCTAGAATGTTAAAACCCTAGGTGTAGACTCAACTAGGCCTAGGACATCTCCTCTTTTCAACCTATAACTTTAATGCTAACTCAAAAAAAGGGAGAAAAGTGTAGCAATGACTAGGCTATATCTTCCTTTATCAATGGCTAAAATTATTTCTCAAACATGGGGACAAATAACAATAACCTACTAGTGTGCTTGCTACCTAGGGTTTTAAGATTCAACAATATAATAGCAATATAATAGCAAAATGTAAGAAATTAAGCCTACAACCATTCACTTAAAAAGTTTTGCATGAAAAATTCACTTACATATCATGAAGAATGCATAATGAAACCCTAGTTGTAAACCTTCCATGAGAGAAACACCATATATGCCAAGAAGAATCCTCCAAGAAGAGTTGCGCCTCACTTAGAACACCAAAAATACCAAGCAAAAGGCTAAAAGATAGTCTCTCACAAGAGAGTGAGTTGTGTTATGTCTAAAATAAGGAAAAACGTCCTCTATTTATACCAATCCATGACCTTTCAATTAAAAAATAGGTCATTAAAACAACCGACAAGGTTGACTACAAAATTTACATTGTTTTTACATTAACAACTAGAAAAATGACATAATATGAGCAAAAAGTGGGACGTCAACCCCTTCTGAAGGAGACGTTGGCCCCTTTTGGGCATATCCAGCATCCAGAAGCCAGACGTTGGCCCTTCTAGGGCTCCTCCAAGCTGCCACACGTGCCAAATAGCCTCATCGCACTGCCACACGCTCTGGATAACGTCCTGCTCTTCTAGGTGATGTCCTGTCCATCAAGGGGCAAACGTTCCATCTGAAGTGGGTGATCTGCCCTAGGCCGGGCTCTGCGAAAGTGTCCTGGGTGGAACGTCCTTCTTTCTTCTCGTACAAAGGCTCATCGTAATGTTGTCCTGTCTCTGCCATCCTAGCAACCATCTGATGGGATCTTCAGCCCCAGAGGTCCGAGCTAATCATATCCCCACGTGTACCGGTCCACTGGTACCTGTCCGTCGAGCATGGTCCTGCACATCAAAAACTTCGCCCTCCATGAGCTCATCAGTCCTCAGGATCATAGCAATGTCAATCATATTTCATCATTAAATTTATCAAATACATGCATAAAACCCCTAGCATATCCTCTAATAGCTCAAAGACATTACACTGATCTACTATACAAAGTTGAAGAAATAGATAGAACAACCTATTGGGATAGTATCCATAAGAAGAGGAAAGTTTCCACAGAAAATTATTCAATCCATGTATATGAAGTGATATGGTCTCAGGATGTCCAGTCATAGTGAAGACCAGGGGTAGGTATTGTCCGTGGGTGCCTTTTTAGGAGGTGAGCTGTACCCGTCATGGATTCACTTTTTCCAAGCCCCTTTATT
>JASDQU011375003.1:2242-24431 GCA_032191745.1 Picea mariana | reverse complement strand
TTCTAATCAATGGTTAAGACCAAAAGTAATGTAAAATATCATGCAAAACAAATTAAACGTGTAGTAATGAGAAAGGACGTTATGTACCTTGGAGTGATCAAGTGGAATGATAACATAAGTCTAAATATAGATGATGGAGGGTATAACCATGGCAAAAATATGGGCAAAAAGGGTACAATATATGGTCCTAACACTTGGCAACCTCCCTTCATCAACAAGACTCTTTTCCAAGACTTTCTCCACCTCGAAACTTAACCTACAAGGGTTTCATTGGTCATTCTACCATTTTCCATCTCAATCCCCTAGGGTCACTAGGATTTCCCCCTTATCATCACTAAAGTGAATGGAGTATCTATCTAAGGTGGAAATGGGTAGCTAATCCCATAGTTGTCTCATTCTTGTGGATTGGGTCAGTATTTTCCCAACCTACAATCTATGAGATAACATTTTGGCATCATTGTCAGGGAGGATCTTGAATCATCTTACGTTCCTTAATGACATTTATGCAATCTTTGATCCCGAATCCTTTACCCCAAGCTTGCCTGGAAACTCCACTTAAGGAAAGTTCTTTTTTTCTTTTCTTGCTGAGCTATTCATAAAGCTCATCTGGCGACTCCACCTTCTAAGAATTTGTCTTTCCAAAAGACTCTTCCCTCTGGAAAGTATTCCAAGATTTATTGAAGAAAGTCTCCTTTTAAATCCCCTGTTGTAGAAATTTAATGACAAAATCAACATGCACTAAATTATGTCATACACTTAGCAACCTAGAGATAATTGTCATGAATGAACTCTGAAATGTATAGACCCACATTCAAAAAATAATATGAGCATAAATACACATTGCCAAGCACTTTTGCAGTGGAATAAACACAATGAACAGAAATCACACATCCATGTTATACTCAGAAATTTAGGCAACCATCCAGGGAAAACCCCAATGTGGGGAAACCTAGAGAGAGAGAGAGAGAGAGAGATTCTATTAGCTTCAGGAAAGTATATCAACAACAAAATTACAATTTCCAGCAAGATAAATCCACTTGCAACACCCAACAATTTCCCCCATGAATTATGCCTTGGAAAACATGCCAAATTTGTATTGTTGTACGACCCACCCAGAAAACAAAACCTTGGAGAATGTACCCACAGTCTGTTGTACGACTTATTCTGTACAGCCCTGCTACAGCAAGAAAACCCTCAAAATAGCCTTGAAATTCATGCCTCCCATGCCTTGAAATTCGTTCCCTCTTTCCCTTGTTGTACAAACGATATGGATCCGTACAGTATAGCCTCCAACAATAGAAAAATATATTAACACACTCACACATAAATTTTCTTTGGGAAATTCTCCCTCCTTGTTGCCCTTTCCTTTCCTCCTCAAAGCTCTCTTGAAAATATCTCAATATCTTCTTCTCCTTGTGTCTTGTGCACTACCCAATGCATTATCTTATAATTTGAAGATGACCTTTCACCTTCCAAGTGTCTTTTCACCTTCCCCATCCCTAAATCCAAAGGCCAAGCTCTAATCTTGACTTTACATGATCAAGGGACATGATTCATTCCCTCCAAAATAAATCACTTAAAATATTGAAGTACAATTTTGATTTATAACTTCAGTTCACTTTATAAATAGAGTCACTTTAATGTTATAAGGTGCACTTTATAAAAATTCACTTACATAAAAGAACCACTTTATTACAACTTTATAAAAACCCATTACAAAGTCAAGTGTCTATTAGTGTAAATATAATGCTACTTATGCATATAATACAAACATGCAAAGTGCCTCTCAAGCTATAAAAGATAACACTCCCTCTTAGCGAGGGATGTACTCGCTTCCATAACCATCATCTGGTCCCATCACATTGTTCACAGTAGGAGCTTCCTTTGAACCTGGAGCCAACCTCAACACCTGCACAAAACTCGAACTAGAAGATCTTCTCCTAAAAGCCACTCTAAACCCTGATATCCTAGGAGAATCCACTCCACCCTAAGCATTGGTTTGATCACATCAGTTGATCCTCCTGTCACTGCTTGGAAGAGACTCCCTCTCTTCTCTCAAAATGCAAGACTGGATACTTAGGCCCACCACAGTCTCAGGAGCCTCCTTCTCCTCATCCAAAGATGAATCATAACCTGAAGGTTGTCCTCACAACATGTACAACCTATCTACTCGATCACCATTCAGTTGTGGTTCAACCGGGTCTACTCCCTCCCTATAGATAAATGCATGTCCCCTATTGAATAGTGTACAATATCCAACATCATCCAAGGCTGAGATTGAGATCAAGTTAACCCTCAACCCTGGAACAAAGATAACTCTATCAAGCTCCAGGAATCTTCCATACTTGAGTCGGAATCTAACCCTTCCAACTCCACGTACAGCTCGTTCTATACCTCCTTCAGTCTCCACCAGTCAATCAAGACCTGTCTATGTGATAATAAGGAATAATTTCCAAATTATTGTCATGTGACAAGAGGCTCCACTCTCAACAATCCATCTGTTATCACCCCCAAATCATCCACTACCAACACTGGATACTAGACTAACCAAAGAAAATTCCTTATCAAACTTGGAAGAAACGTTCTCCATGGTTGTTGTACCATTTGTATCAGGCCCCTTTGGTTCCTTCTTCTTCGTCTTCCACTCAGGACACTGAGAATCAAGGTGCCCCAACTAGTTACAACAGTGACATCTTCATCAGCTCCATCTACCTTTTGTCCACTAGAGTAACCAAAGAATATTCCTTATCAAACTTGGAAGAAAATTCCTCCATGCTTGTTGTAGCAGTTGTATCAGGCCCTTCATGTTCCTTCTTCTTCTTCTTCCTCTCAAGACACTAAGAAACAAGGTGCCCCAACTGGTTACAACAGTAACATCTGACTTTACTCAAGTCCCTCCCAAAATTTATTTTCTTCTTCCCCTTTCCCTTTGCAGCAAGAGAAACATCTTCATCAGCACCATCTGTCTTTTTTCCACTACTTTGAGATCCTTCTCGGATATCCTCTTGCGTTAAATATTCCCACAGTCTGCTCCAATATGGAATATGTTCATGACCCACCACACACTTCATGAAGACTTCCCATTCCTTGGTTAAGCCTTTCAAGGCTATCCTCACCAACTCTAAATCTGATATGACCTCACCAATTGCAACCAACTCATCTTTCACTTCAGCTACCTGGGTAAGATAAGAAGACACCCCCTCCCCCTTCCCCATATTGGTATCATGTAGTTTATCCTTCAAGGCCATCTTCCATTTTTCATTATTTGCCTCGTACAAGTTTTTCAGTGCATTCCACATCTCTTTTGTTGTCTTCTTCTCAGCTAAGTGAGGGATAAGGTAGTCCTTCACCCCATCCAGAATAATCCTTTGATATTTGGCCTACTTTACCTCATGCAAATCCAAATCTATAGGGTTTTTTGATAGAACAACAACTATGGTGTTGACAAAGCTCCAAATATTGTTTTCCCTGAGAATAGTCAACATCTTGACTTTCCATTGCAAATAGTTGGAAATCCCATCCAACCGGTCCTCATACCTGATGCAAACAGCCATATCCCTGTCAATTGTTCAATGGAAAACAAAAAATCAAGTTTCCCCCTTCAAGCCTTGCCCAAAAATATCATTTATCACTGTCACTAAGAGCCCAAGATCTAATACCATGTAGAAATTTAATGAAAAAATCACCATGCACTAAATTTTGGCATACACTTAGCAACCTAGAGATAATTGTCATGAATGAACTCTAAAATGTATAAACCCACATTCAGAAAATGTTATGAGCAGAAATACACATTGCCAAACACTTTTGCAGCGGAATAACACAATGAACAGCAATCACACATCCATGTTATACTCAGATATTTAGGCAACCAACCATGGAAAACCCCCAATGTGGGGAAACCCAAAGAGAGAGAGAGAGAGATTTTATTATCTTCAAGAAACTATATCAGCAGAAAAATTACAATTTCCAGCACGATAAATCCACTTACAACACCCAACAATTTCCCTCACAAATTTTGCATTGGAAAACATGCCAAATTTGTACTATTGTATGAACCACCTAGAAAATAGAACCTTGGAAAATGTTCCCACAATCTGTTGTACGGGCTGATCTTTATGGCTCTATTGCAGCAAGAAAACCCTCAAAACAACCTTGAAATTTGTGCCTTCTATGCCTCGAAATTTGTGCCATCTTTCCCTTGTTGTACGGATTGTATGGATCTATACAGTACGGCCTCCAACAACAAAAAAAAATATTAACACACTCACATAGAAATTTTCCTTGGGAAATGTGCCCTCCTTACTGCTCTTTACTTTCCTCCTCACATATCTCTCGGAAATCTCTCAATCTCTTCTTCTCCTTGTGTCTTGCACACTACCCAATGCATTCTCATATAGTTTGAAAATGACCTTTCACCTTGCAAGTGTCTTTTCACCTTCCCCATCCCTAAATCCAAAGGCCAAGATCTAATCTTGCCTTTACATGATCAAGAGACATGATTCATTCCCTCCAAAATAAACCACTTAAAGTATTAAAGTACAATTTCGCTTTATAACATAAGTGCACTTTATGAAATAAAGTCACTTTAATATTAGAAGGTACACTTTATAAAAGGTCACTTACATTAAAGAACCACTTTATTACAACTTTATAAAAACCCATTACAAAGTCAAGTGTCTAGTAGTGTAAATATAAGGCTACTTCTACATACAAGACAAACATACGAAGTACCTCTCGAGCTATAAAATCTAACACCCATTGCCAAAACCCTTTTCCCACGGTGACCTTCCCTTTGCCCCAATTGATCATCCTTGGGAAAAAGACCTTTACAATCCCTTGAATTTAGCTTCCATCATTGGATACCCCAATGTTATTCCTAAAGAAACCAACAAATGGTTTCCAAAGTTTTCATAAACAATGTGGCCACGGCTGAGTAACAACTATATGCAATTGGTCGAGACATGGAAAATGAAGGAGTGGAACATGAAGATGTGGGCTACATCTCTTACTGAATATGCCTAGAGGTGGTTCAAAGGCTTGCCTCACAATCATCTAGCATCATATGAATATTTCGCTAAGTTGTTCAAAATAAGATGGGCAACAAAGAAGGATAGTGGAATGTCAATGACTCAGTTCAACCATATTAAGAAGAAGGAGAATGAGATAGTGAGTGAATTTGACACAAGATTTTATAAATTGTATATTCAAATCCCAAAGGATATTTCCCCATCTAAATCATTTGTCTATCTCCTCTATGTGAATTCCTTTGAAGGGAAATTTGGTTTCATCCTAAGGGATAAGATACCAAACACTTTGTCAAAAGATAAAGAGTGCAGTGCATAAATCAAATAGAATATTCTTTACTCCAATATTGAGCTATATCAGTATCTTCGTACCAGGTTGGAAGCAAACACAAAGACAACAACAAAAAATGTGTCGGATCCAATAACTCTCCTAGATCATAAGCCTGATCAAATGAATGCTCATTTCATCCAAACCCATAATAAATTTATGAACTAGTTGACAAGCTTGGAAAGAAATCAATCTTCTCTGAGACCTCCATTCGTTAGAAAACAAAGGAATGCTACAGGCTGGAAGGAAAAACCTCAACAAGAGGCAAAGGCTCCTGAAACTTTGAACCTCATTGGGATAGTCAATTTGGAGGAATCACCATGGTTTTCTCCTTGTCAAGAACCCCATCCAGAAGATGAATGTCACAGAAGAGAGGAGGATTCCCCTGATAGTATGAACTTCATAGATACAGTTTTCACTTGCCAAGATGATGAGGATGTGGACATCATATAGGAACAACTTGATGAAGTTAGGAAGAGGGGAGCTAGAGAAGGTTGGCTAGAATTCTTAACCAGTTGACTGAGGATCAGAGGAAGGAATTAAAGAAGAGGGAATTATCGACATATGCAAGAAAGAATAAAACTCTTGTCCCTCCTCCACAAGATCTATTTCATCCACCACCAGAGAAGCAAGCTCAATTTCAGCCAAGAAATGAAGCTCGACCTCAACTAGCAGAGAAGGTCTCCCCACCTCCAGTTCGTGACTTGCTTCCAATACTGACACGGGAAGATGAAGAGATCCAATTGAACATAGAAGTCCCAGCCATGATTGCAAAGAAGAATATGTCAATTCATGTGGTGGAGATGTGCAAGATCCCTTATGTGAGGAGAGACGTGTTGAAGATGTTGAAGGTACCAGTTGAAGTAGAGGACCCTCATGTGATCCTGAACACCATGTACCATGGATGACAAAGGGATGAAAACCATCCCTTTTATATTTCCTTGGGTGTAAATGGTCTTTGTTTGAACAATGGTATGTATTATTGTGGGGCCTCAGAAAATGTGATGTCTTTGAAGGTTATGAAACAACTTGGCTTGAAAACAACTCACCCATATGGAAATGTTTGTGGCATTGATTCTAAGAAGGTGACAGTTTATGGTCTCATAGAGTATGTGGAGGTCTACTTGGAAGATTTCCCTCACATTGGCCTCTTCATGAACATAGTGGTGATTGATGTTCCAGATTCTTGGGGCATGCTCTTATCAAGAATTTGTGCCACCACACTTGGTGGATTTCTCAACATGGACCTTAATCATGCACATATTCCTATGGGAGATGGTACTTTCGAGATTATTTATAACCGAGAAGTGTCAAGGAAACATGGGTTGGATCAGAATGATCCTGACTACAATAGCGAGGATGACTTTGATGAGGATTCAGATACCATTGACTATGATCCATGAGACCTTCCTTTTATGCAAGAAGACTTCATAGATATTCTACTTCCAAGGACAAATGAATAAAAAGAAAAACTTGCAAAATTCCAAGGAAAAGAGTCAGGGTCCATCAAGATACTAAAGAAGGAAGAAGATAAAAGAGACAAAGAATTTGAAAAAGTCATTAAATATATGGTCAATGCAGAACCACCTTCATACCCTTACATTGAAAAAATACCTTACATCAACTTCAGTGAAGGGAGCCTTGCTCTCATGTGGGATAAGAGGAAGGTCAAGTCCAAGTATTATCAAAAGAATGATGTCTTATGGCTTGGCCCTTACATCGTCAATAAGAATTCTAAGAAGGGAGGCTACTAATTCTCAACCATGGATGGGAGAAATGTGTCATTACGAGTTGATGGGTCTCTTCTTTGACCCTATGTTCAAGGAACCTGACTTCTTCAAGGCTGGGGGCCCAGGTAAGTAGGTAGGTCATCTTGATTTCTTGCGTTTTCATTTTTGTTTCTCGTCATAGTCTAGTTGCATTTCGTTTTAGCTTTTCATTTTTCTCTACTTTCATTTTTTCATTATTGATTTATATCATTTGCTTGCATCATATTACATGTTAGTTTAGAAATTTTGGAAAAATGCAAAATTTCCTTTTCTAGGATTAGTTGTCAATTTTGATTTTTGAGATTTTGATTATATGAACAAAAGATGAGCGTGCCATCCTAGATGCCCAAACATGCTTGTTTTTTTCGTTGTGTGTAGGCACATGTCTTACCAAGAGATGTTATGGTTCTCATGCACTCTACGCCAACCACATGTCCCGAAGTAGGAGCCACATGTTATCCCCCATTTATAGGGATAACTAAGGAGATGATGTCTCGAGACCCTCAGGCTGCATACATAGAGTATCGAGAGATAAACTAGCAAGCATATCCCCACGTCACATCACCAGTCACCATGAGATCGTTGGCTACACCATTCACCACACCATCTTGGGTCACAGAGGACGACAGGTCTTGATCCATCGGGTAATGATTCCAGCATTATTGTAAGTGTCATTTAAATAAATGAAGCATTTGAATATGTTGTAAAGGGTTCTTCCTTGATTTTGAAAATGTTTGCTTGGAAATTGTGCTCTTTTCCCTATCTCACCTTGGTGGTTGACATTGTGTCCTTGTAAGTGGTAACCCTCGAGGAAAGGGTTGCTACTGAGGGGTCTCCTTAATGATTCAGTGTACCACTCCCTCACATACTTTCCACTTTTCATGTTTATTTCTCTTTGTTTCCTCATATTTTGGTTTTTCAGACCACATTGACCCAAGAAGGGCTTGTACCTCACTTCATGGGAAGAAGGGATTGAAGACCTAGAGGCTTGTAGCTGGAAAAAGATAAAATTAAATCATAAAACTTCTAGATGCTTTCCCAGGGATCTTGAGAAAAATCAAATGGTTCTCACAATAAATTGATGGGACCCATAAAATAAATAACTAATCAAACATGCCAACCAAGGTAGAGTGTGTGTGGGAAATGTTTTTCATGCTTAGGTACAAGTCCCACGCATCGCCTTCAACTTGGGGAAGCATAGTGTGACCAAGGTAGAGTTAATTTGGGAAATGTTTTTCATGCGTAGGTAGAAGTCCCACTTTAGCTTCAACTTGGGAACACTCTAATAAATTTAATGGCAAAAGGGCTTGGAAAAATCATGCATCATGGACGAAGGGTAGAACACCCTCTACAAAGGCACCCATAAATGAGACTATATGAGACCTTATATGTCAAGAAACCCCATGCCCAAAAGTATTACCCATATCCACCTCATACTCTTCACGCGACTTATATAGGGTTCACCAGGGAAACACTCCTTAACTTGGGGAATGATTCACCCAATAGGTCACCATGACAACCCTCCCATACCTAAATTTGAAAAGTTGCATAAGGTCTTTGAACATTTGTTTATTTTGAGAGGGAGGACTTGATTCACATGTTCAGGTGGTTATTTTATTATATATGGCTTACTTGACATGATTATTTTGACTTGTGAGCCCTTGGAGGGAGAATTTCCTTGTCTTTGCAGAGCCTTGACAGGTGGAAAGTTTTTCCATGGAGGCACAAGGTCACTTGGACCTTCACTTGGGGAATGGAGTTGATAGTATGGATGTTGCGCCCCCTCTCCATGGAAATTTGGATGAGGAAATTTTCCTTTGGAGGCATGACATGACATATGAAAGAAGCAGAGCTAAGCCCCCTATTGCCCAACAATTGAGCTCAAAGGCTCAAAACATAATTTTTAGGGCATCACGTCACTCTTGGGGCTAGGGTTTGGTGATGGTAGTGGTGATTTGATGATGAATTGGCATGGTTTATGTACTAGAGTTCTTGGAAAGGTTGTGCATGGCCTTTGGAGGCCTAACATTTCCCTCAATAGCTCAACGACTAGGTCAAAATGTCAAAACATCACCCCTAAGGTGCATGATGTCATCATTTAGGGCTTCTTTTAATAGTAATTTTGATTTTTGATTTGTAAAGGGGAAATTAGAGGAGGTTGAGCTCCCTAATTGTGTTTTTCCCTAAAGATAAGTTGACAAACTTTTTTTATACGACCTTGTATAAATAAAGGTCATTTAATTTCATTTTAGCATATCATCTCACTTGAGAATTACATACTTTGTGGATGAAATTTTTTCCCTCTTTGGGAAAATTGGATACCTCTCTCTTTGATCATATTTGGATCCTTAAACACTTGTCTTTGGAGCTAAAGTGGTGTGCTATCTCTTGGATTCTTGTCTCTTGCTATGGTGATGAAATGTTCTTGGTAGATAAGGGTTTATCTTGCTATTTTCTTGGAATTTGTGATTTTTTGCATATTGTTGGTATTTCTTTGTTGTTTCATGGTTATTATTTTCTAGACCCTTGGAGGAGTATAAGGTATTACACCCTCCACCAAGATTCATCATAATTGTTATTGGATAAGTTGTTGCAAAAGGTTGCTAGGAGGAGTAAAAGGGCTTACACCCTCTTAGATTTACATTGTTGGTTTTGCTTGCTCTAGGGAGTAAAATGGATTACAGCCATAGATAATTAGTATATATAAACTTACACAAGAAGACTATATAACCCATTTACAAGGAACTAATCTTAATTTGCATTGGAGAAATAAAATCATTGCATTGGTATACGTGAAATTGAGAGATTTTTTATATTTTCAAGATGGAATATTTTATTATTGTCATAAGCTTGCTTGTGCCCTAAGGGTGCCTAGCTTAGCTTAGTAATTCTCATTTTTTAATAAATGTAATGGTATATCCATTAGGGATGCAGAAAAACACTCTTAAAACTCTCTCATTACTCACTTTTCCGCCACTGAAATTTACTTGTGAACCTAGATTATTGTTCTACGGCTCATTGGTTATCTTTTTGATGGTTTATTTGTTGATTTCTGTGATTGGAATTTTTTTTTGTAGCATATATTTGCTACATCCCCTTTTTTGTTCAATAATTTACTGATAACACCTAACAAACAACCCTAATTTCCGTTAAAGTCTTGTGTTATTTGGTAGAAGTTAAACTAGACATTTCTAGCTTAGTTTATAATATCTTTTACTTGACTTTTGGAAACATATTTTTCAGCCTATTGCTAAATTAATTTTCTGATAAAAATTTGATATATTGCGGCAATTCAGGACAGCAATATTTCCTTACTTGTCCCCTTGTTTATTTGGCTTGTATCTTGATTAATTGTCTTGTCTCAGTCAAGTTTAACGTTGTCTTGTAGGTACACAACACTTTGGAAACCTCCCTTCATCAACAATACTATTTTCCAAACCTTTCCCCACTTCCAAACTTGACCTACATGGGTTTCATTGGTCATTTTACCTTTTTTCGTCCGAATCCCCCTAGGGTCACTGGGATTTCCCCCTTGTGGTGACTTATCATCACTAAACCGAGGGTAGTATCTATCTAAGGTGACAGTGGGTACTACTCCCATATTTGTCTCACTCTTGTGGATTGGATCAGGATTTTCCCAACCTACAATATGTGCGATAACAGGCTCATGTTCCTGATGAGAAAAGGAAATCATTAGAGCCCAAAAGTGAGAAGTGCATTTTTGTTGGATATGTTGAAGATGTAAAAGGTTGCAGAATTCTTCAACCTATTTCCAATAAAATAATTATTATAAGAGATGTTAAGTTTGATGAAAATATCTTTTCCTACGAGCTTAATTCGATGTTTGTTCCATCTTCGGCATGCGAGCCTAATTCAATGTTTGTGTCATCTTCGTCCTGCAATCCATCTTCGAAATTTATGTCATTTTTTGTTCCTATTCTGGTTTTTTCTTCAAATGATGATAGTGAGGATAAAAATTGATCTCCACCTGCTCATCTTCCTCCAATGAGTCCATTGAACATAAACCTGCACTAGCACCATCGCTTCCTAGATGGGTCGATTCAACATGAGAAGCAGGTGGTGATCTTGCCAATGATCCTCCAAATCATCATCATACACGTTCATATGTTAAAATATTCGATATGATCGTTTCACCATAGACAATATCACAATATTGTCACCCAACCATAGGCACGCATCCATCTCCAAGCACTATAACCTTTGACAGATAGAATGATTCTGGAAGCAGCACTAGAACCAATAGATAACCAAGAGATTGCATATTTCTCCAAAGATAGCGCACTAGAAAGAAAGTCCCAAACCACAGAGCAAAACCAATTCCCAATTGTAGCAGTTGCAGTTTCACTTCTTCCAAGACGTCACCAAGAATACCACCAATATACTCCAAGACGTCACCAATAATATCACCAATAAATACTAGAAGATTGGCTGCATATCTTAGAATAGATAGTGCTAGAGAGAAAGACCAAGAATCACCCCAAAAGATGTACCTTCCAAACTTGCAGTGGCAGCTCCAAACTTGCACCATAGATCAATCAGTGAGTGTGACAAATGAGGAAGGTTCCACCTTTATTTATACTAATCTTTCCAGTGAATTTTCTGGCAAGGTTGACCTGACCTTTCTGGAAAATATATTTTTTGTTTATCTTTTTCTGGAGCCAACTTTACTTCTGGAGCAATATAATTCTTCTTTATTATTTTCTATCTGGTCGACTGGTCTTATAGGGATTTTACACATCTGTTTAGGGTTTCTCTTGCTTTTGGAATATTCTATTATAGTCATAGATTACACATGGAGGTTAATACCTCCCACATCTACCATAATATCAACACCCCCTCCTAGCTAGGGAGGTATTAACTGTAATGTTCTCAAACACATCTATCCATTTCACATGGTATGGGCAAGGCTCACATAGTCTTGTAGACCATTCAACAGGTAGAATCATCATAGCCACACAGGATATCTCATGATCATGCAAATCAAGTCACGAGCATCATCATCACTATCCATGTAGTTGGAAATCACCTCCAACGCTACTGGTTGGCACACCAGCCTAGGAAACATTGAAATCAGGTAGTAGCACACAGTTAACGCAATGGCATCCAATAGATAATAAAAAAAATGATCCATAGTAGTACACAATTATTATCCAATGGTACAAAACCAATCCTAGTAGCGCACAACTACTATCTAGTGACACACAGTCACTACTAGTGGAACACATCCACCACAGTAGTACACAGCTATTGTCCAAAGACACACACAGTCTCCACTGCAATAAATTAATAGCTACACATGCTATCACCATGCAATACAACAAATTCCTGGCCATACTCGATTTGAGTAATCGGGCATGATGTTGAATAAGTCATGTGATAGACTTAGCACACTCAACAGAGTGTCTCGCATAAGTCACTCACTCAACAGAGTGATACAAGGACCATTCTTCTAATCTGTACATACTTCCTAGAAGAATAGTTGTCCCAACAGATGTTGAATCTCTCCACCGTATCATCTCTAATCCGTACTAGCATGATGTGAATGCATCATATCTAAGTTGTACTGGCATGATGTGGAGTACCATCTACATCATCTCTAAGTCATATTAGCATGATGTGAATTCATCACATCTAAGTTGTACAGGCATGATGTAGATCAATGCCTCCGCATCATCTCTAAGTTGTATGATCGTATCTAAGTTGTACTAGCATGATTCTCTACATCATATATAAGTTGTACTAGCATGATCATATCTAGCATGATGCGAGTCATCTGCATCATCTCTAATATGTATGATCATATCTAATTTGTACTATCATGATGCTTTGCATCATATCTAAGTTATACTAGCATGATCGTATCTAGCATGATGTGACTCAGGCATAAATATTGTCTCTAAGTTTTACTAGAATGATGTCGATGCATCATATCTAAGTTGTACTAGCACAATGCATCTCAAGACATATGTATCATATCTAAGTTTTACCAGCATGATGTTGAAGCATCATATCTAATTTGTACTAGCATGATGCAAACAACAATCTGTCAACCTAGACCATTCTCCATAGGGAGAATGTATGTCCACCATCACACTGACTATCCACCATGTCATATCAGCACTCGCTCCTAACCGAGGAAGTCATTCCCTCCCTTTCAACCAATGGAGCAATCTCCATGATTTCCATCTTGTCCCTCAAGTATGTAAACTTTATCTTGGACAGAGGCTTCATCAAAAATATCAGTTGTCTACTCATCGGTGGAGATGTAATAGAGAATCACTTCTCCTTTCTTGACTTTATCGCGGAGAAAATAGTACTTGATATCAATGTGCTTCGACCTGTCATGGAACACAGGTTTCTTTGAAAGCTTCACACAACTCTGATTATCACAATATATCACAGACGAATCTAGCACCTGATAAGACATTCCAGAAACCAGCTTATGGATCCATACTACTTTTGTACAAGCATCACAAGTTGCAATATACTATGCTTTTGCAGTTTTGAGTGCAATAGACTTATGTTTCCTGCTATCCCATGATATCATAGTAGATCCAAAACTGAAACATATAACATAATTACTCCTTTTTCATTTGCACTCCTTGCCCAATCTGAATCAGTAAATCCATGCAGTTGTACATCATTGTTTGAGGCATATCTTAAACCATAGTTTATCATCCCATGAATATATCTCAAAATATGCTTTGCATCTATCCAATGCTCATGTCTAGGTTCCACCTGGAACTAGCTCAACATGTTCATATCAAAGCAAATATATGGCCCGGTATTAACCAAATAAATTAGTGAGCCAATCAACTTCCGTTATAGGGACAAGTTTATTATATTAGAATCAAAGTCTCTCAAATTCCTCATATCTTTCACCATGGGAGTTTCCATGGATTTGAAATTCATCGTCCCAAACTTATGAGGATCTTTACAACATACTTCCCTTTCCCTAGGAATATTTTACCACGCTTATTCCCTACTTCTAGTCCCAAGTAATAATGAATGAGACCAAGATCCTTCATATTGAATTTAGAGGCTAGCCGCCTCTTACACTAAATAATGAGAGGCTATGCACCTGTCATAAACAAATCATCAACATATAGTAGTAGGATCATAGGTGCATCATTCACAACCTTGTAATAAAGGTTTGGATCAGTATAGCTCTTAGAAAATCCAAGTCTCATCAAGTAACTATCAATTCATGCATACCAAGATCTTATAGCTTGCTTGAGTCCATTCAAGGCCTTCTTTAATCTATCTGCATACACGGGTTTCTCTCGGGTGTACCTCAAAACCTTGAGGTTGATCTATGTATACTTCTTCCTCAATTACTCCATTGAGAAAAGCATTCTTAACATCCATCTAATGTAAACTCCAACCCATGGATGTTTCCATAGATATGATGGCTCTAATAGAGGTATATCTAGCAATTCAAGAAAACGTCTCATCATAGTCTTCTCCCTTCTGCTGGGAGAACCCTCTAGCCATGAATCTTACCTTGTATTTATCAATACTCCCATCTACTACATGATTTATCTTGAAAACCCATTTTGAAATTATTATTGACTTTCCTTTTGGTATAGGCACAATTTCCCATACATCATGATGGATTTCTTTTCTTCCATCATCGCTTCCTTCCATTCTTTCTTCTTGACTGCTTCTTCAAAGGTGGAAAATTATGCATTGACAAGACTTTTCATGAGTGTCGCATGACTAGAGAATGTTTTGTATATTTCCTAAAGGAAATATTTCCATCAAAAGCCACATCTCTATTGATTTCAACCTTCTATTGATCTGGAAAATAAATTTTGTAAGATTTTGATGAATCACTATATCCAACGAATATGCCCTTCTTTCATGAAGGCTCCAAATTCATTTTGTCCTTAGGAACATGGATATAGACAGGACATCCAAATATACTTAAGTGTTCCACACTTGGATTCTTTCCAGGAGAAAGCTTCTTCTGGAGTCATGTTCTTCAATATACGATGAAAACTTCTATTATGAACATAAATGACTTTCATAGCAGCTTCTCCCCATAGAGAATAGATTATGGGAATTCATCATTGCCTTGACAGATTCTTCAATGGATTGGTTCTTTCTTTCTGCTACACCATTTTGTTGACAACTATGTGGGACAATTATCTCCCTCCTAATCTTGGTTACTTTACAAAAGGCAACGAGCTCCTTGGAGGTGTATTCTCCTTCATTATTAGATCTTGATTTTCTTGTATCTGCATGAACGATGTCCAAACACTCCTTTTTATTTCCACACTTCCTTTAGAATTGATACTTGGTGAAATCACATGCCTCACCATTTGATCGATTCTTCTGCTCCATGTTTGCAACTGTCATTATAGGTCCTTCTCAGATATATCGCTTGTGACCTACCTGGAACAAGAACAACAAGAGAAAAAATATTTCCAATAGCCTCTTCATAAGAACAAGAATGGTAGTCATCATAGAATTACCAAGGTAACCTTCCCGAAAGAAAAACAAGAGATATCTCCTAAAGGATAATTTAATTCATTTGGCAAACAAGTGCAATACACATCTATATATATAGTACTTACATGTAACCAAGTATACCTAATATTAATAGAACCTTGCAAAGATTGTTGTTACAACTATAGTGTTTACTTGTCCTATAACTACTATAAAACTTGATATGTGCAAATTGAAACTTAACAATTTAATCAATCAAACCTGGAACCTGGACCCTCAACTGCTTCTTCCTCTAAATGTATTGAATCCAAGATCACTACTTAGACAAGGTCTCTTGTACATTCCTTGCAAAACACACTCTTGCTTTGTTGGATGATATAACATGAAAGTCATATACAAGTGTATACCTTTGAAATTTGTAGCATCATTGAGCTTATATTCTAATATGAAACTAGACACCATCTTGACAAGAAGATGTTAGAAACTGAATCAAAAGGTTCAATTATTAGAACAAGCTAGAAATCTTGAAATTTCAACTTTGACCACAAAATCAATTTTGACCAAAATCCAATCTTTGACTTTGACTTTGACCAGCCAATCTTTAACTTTGACCAAAAAATCAAACTTGATGTTTTTGTTGGTTGAGGACACCAGAGGGTGCGCTATGGTAGGGTGCACTAGAATATCCAGAAATTAGGTTCAATGCTTCACTTAAGGTTCCCAAAGAATTAGATTAGGATTTTTTGCAGCTGCAAAATCAGAAACCTTAGTTGCAATTGAAACTGGTGCTACAACAAGCTTGACAAAGAAATCTCATGCTACCTTCCGGCGGTTAGATCGTTCTGAAGGTAGTGTGGGCCCATAACCTGTTAAAATATTCGATGTGCTTGTTTCACCATAGACAATATCACAATATTGTCACCCAACCATAGGCACATAGCCACCCTCAAGCAACGTAACCTTTGCCAGATAGAATGACTCTGGAAGCAGCACTAGAACCAACAGACAACCAAGAGAGCACATCTTTCTCCAAAGATAGAGCACCAGAAAGAAATTCCCAAACCATAGACCAAATCTAGTTCCCAACTGCAGTAGTTGCAGTTGCACTTATTCCAAGACGTCACCAAGAATACCACCAATATACTCCAAGTTTTCACTAAGAATATCACCAAGAAATACTAGAAGATAGGGCACATATATTAGGCTAGATAGTGATAGAGAGAGAGAGACCATGAATCATCCCAGAAGATGTACCTTCTAAACTTGCAGCTACAATTCCAAACTTGAGCCATAAATCAATCAGTGAGTGTGACAAATGAGGAAGGCGCCACCTTTATTTATACTAATCTATACATTGACTTTTCTAGCAAGGCCAACCTGACCTTTCTGAAAAACAAATTTTATGTTTATCTTTTTCTGGAGCCCACTTTTCTTCTAGAGCAATATAATTCTTCTTTATTATTTTATGTGAGGTCAACTGGTCTTCTAGGGTTTTTACACATTTGTTTAGGGTTTCTCTTGCTTCTGGAATATTCTACTCTAGTCAGAGGTTACATAGGGAGGTTAATACCTCTCATGGATACCATAATATCAACACATAGTTCCAGTTACCCTCCTCTCTTTTGGCTCAATTTTTAGAGACTCGTCATTCAAACACATTTGCAAAATCTTATGGTCATTCAGATTAGGACATAACAATGAATGAAAAATATCATTCCTTAATGGAAAATGATACTTGGGATCTTTTACCTCTTTTGAAAGGAAGAAAACTTGTCAAATGTAAATGTGTATATAGAACTAAGTATGCATCAAATGCAAGTGTAGAAAGACATAAGGTGTAATTAGTTTCCAAAGGATTCTCTCAATTTTAAGGAATTGAGTATAATGAAACATTTTCCGCCATAGCCAAAATGAATTCCATCTACTTTGTTATAGCCCTTGTTTCTTCACATATATGGGAGGACCATCAAATGGATGTTAAATCCACCTTTCATGGGGATATACAAAAAGAAATATACATGGAACAACCTTCTAGCTATGTTCAGAATGACTCCAGCCTTGTTTTCCACCTTAACAAATCTCTATATGGTCTTAAGCAAGCTCCTTAATATTGGTATGAAAAAATGGATATCTTTCTTCTTGACATAGGATTTTTTAGATTTAATTCTAACCCCAATGTCTATACCAAGAAAGTAGGAAGCCATCTCATAATTCTTGTTCTTTATGTTGATGACTTTATCCTCACTAGTAATGACCATAAACTTTTAAGCCATGTGAAATCTAGCCTTAAGATGAAATTTGAAATGTTAGACTTAGATTATTTGTATTATATCCTTGGCCTCCAAATATTGCAAACCAAAGAAGGAATTTATCTTTCCCAATATAAGTATGCATGTTACGTTATTTGTCATTTTCAGATGGAATATTGTAAACCATCCACTCTCCCTTCGAGTTTGTAGTCAAAATTGTGTCCACCTGTACTATACCCAAAGTAGATGCCACTTTGTATCATTATTTAGTAGGTAGCCTCTTGTATTTGACTCATACCCATCTCGATATTTCCTTTGTTGTTGATTTTGTTTCTGATTATATGCAAACACCACATGAGAGCCATTCGAAAGAATCAAAAATGATACTTCGATATGTTCAGGGTACAGTTCAGGGGGGGCTCCTTGTTGGTTGTTTTCACTGATTTCAATTGGGCCAGAGACCATGATGATCAAAATTCTACAGCAGGCTACATTTTCAGCCTTGGTTCCAAACCTGTCACTTGGGCTTGTAAAAAACAACATGCTCTTGTTATTTCTTTAGTAGAAGCAGAGTACCAAGCAATGGTTAATGCAAGTCAAAAGGCCTTGTAGCTTTGTAAATCCTTTCAGAGTTTGGATTCCAATAGAATCATCTGACCACCCTCTTGTGTGACAATCAGAGGGCCATCAAGTTCACCAAATATCCTATTCAACATCAATGCAGTATACACAATGAGATACAAATTCACTTCATCATAAAAGCTCATTCATGATCATATTCTAGAAATGCATGTTTGTCCTACAAATGATCAAGTTGCATATATTTTCACAGTCTCTAAAAAAAGCAAAGTTTTTCAAACTTTGATATATGTTAGGAGTTCAAGAAGTTTTCATTAAGGAGGGATAGGCTCTAATGTCTCCCTCCTCTTAATTGTTTCACCTTTGTAATTCCTTCAATCCTATATGAAGTTTTTCTTAAGGGTGGATGTTAGGATATTCAAATACTTAGGATTTAGTTAAGATCAACTTGTTATAATGTGTCTTTAGGTAAAAATGTGTTTATTTAGTGTTTTTATCTAGTATGCAATAATATGCATTTGTAGTTATGCAATATGACAATCATGACATGTTTTATACATAAAGTGATCTAATAGATCATATTTTGCTCGATACTAACAACTATTGAATTGTGGCTTACCACTTGATTGGTCCATGATCTTTATTTAAAAAACATGGAAGGTCATTTGTTGAGGATCGATTGTGAGAGACTCTTATGTAAAAAAAAAATCATTTTGCATTAATAAATTTCCTAAGTCATTGTGTTGGTTAGGGTCCTAGACTGTTTCTCTCTTAGAGGGTATTAACCACATAAAATATTAGTGTTATGAAATTTGATCTTATAACAATAAGCAGTTGCTTGAGATGTTTGTCATGTGTGGTGTTGGGGTCCTATAATTATAGGCAACTCGATTCTTCGACTGTTGATTTGGCGTTTCTCTCGTGATGACGAAGTCTGGCTCGGTTGATCCCGTTTCTTCCCTCCATTCTTTTCACTCGATCCCCCATCACCCTACTACATCCTTCATCCACGCTGAGTCCTCACTCCCTTGTCATGTTTCCCCATTGACTACCTCTCGCACGTCACCCATCCATGAATAATGAGACTTAGGATAAAAACATTAAGTTAATAATGCTAGTAATAAAATTTAATATAGTTAGTTTAATAAGCTGAATTAGTTAATAATTAGTTGGTTAATTAATAATAAATCAATTGTTAATTAATTAATTAATTAATGATTAATAATATAGTTAGGTTAGTAACTAGGTTAGTTTTAAATTAAATAAAACAAATTAATAAAATAATACAAACAAAACAAATCATAAAACATTAAAAGTTAAATTAAAAACATAAAAAAATAAAAAACATAAAAAAAACAAAACATAATAAAATATAATACAAATTAAAATAAAACATATTAAAACATAACAAAAAATAAACACAAAACAAAAATATAATAATTGAAACAAAAACATATTAAAACAAAACATAACGTAACACATAACACAACATATAATAAAAAATAACAAAAAAAACAAAAAACTAAAAATCCTACGCTATCCTAAGTCTACCCCACCCTCATACCTCACTCCCGCTGACATCAAACCTCCACGCGCACCTTATACCTCACATCCCATCATACTCACATTAAACTTAATCCACGGCTGTTAAAAATTCCGGACCCCCCCTCACCATCCGGACTTTAACAAGAGGGGGGGGTCCGGAATGAGGTAGTTTTCAATACCACCCCCCATCCACGTGTCAGCACCCCATTCCAGCAGACCCCCCCCCAAAAAAAAAACCGCTTACCACCTCAGGGGGGGTCCGGAATACCGCTTTCCCAAAATTAAAACCACTTTTCCCATTTTTCACAATTTTTTGCCTATTCAGCATGTGTTCGTCTGAGGAAGTTTCTGGGCAAACAAAAATGAATTTTTAAAAACCGAGAGAGGTTTTTCTCTGTAACGGGATGAGGAACAAAAAAATCTCTCATTTTTTTCACAGGTGCCACGATCAGGGAGAATCGAAGCTGTCTTTCAGCCTATTTTTTCAAATTTTTGGTTTTTCTGTTACAGTCCCGATCTTGCAGAGATGTTACGGCTATATGGAGATGAATTTGGAAAAACCGAAGGAGGTTTTTGTCCATAACATGCCCATATACAATAACCTCCTTCAGTTTTTTTCCAGGTGTCATCGTTGAAGAGAACCACACGTCTGTTCGGACCCCTTTTTCGCAGAAAACCGGTCCATTTTTCATGGCGGACAGTTCCAGAATTTGGGGGATTCATGGCTATTTTTGGCCGAGGTGATTAAACCGACTTCCAAAACTCGTTGGGGGATCTCCCCTATTTATTTGAGAGGATTTTAATGTAAAAGGTTTCGACCTGTGAGGTGCATTTTTCCTTTGGCTGGACCATGGGCTTTGCCATTCCAGAAAATTTCTTCTGTAATCTTTAAATGATCAATCAGAAATAAGCAAGTTGTTATCAGGATTCTTGTGTCGAGATGTTGGTGGTGTTTTCCTTTCTCTGTTAAAGTGTTTCAGGTTATCATCCCATTTGTTTTTCAAATTCTTATTGTCAAAAGATAGTTAATAGAGCAGAATTTATTGGTGAAATACTTTGCATCTGATCTTTTGGTAATCTTTATGCTTCTCTTCTAAAAGCTCGGCTTAGGAATTCTTAACTACTCCTTTTCTTAGTTTTTCCCTCTCTTATTTCTTCCTCATTCGACACCATTCAAACTTAATTCAATCCAACATTTCCACTACCTTGCCCTATGTATGAGTTTTGTTTAGACCTGAGAGTGAATCATATTTTGAAGCGTAGACCCCATTTACCCAATGGCCCTCCTTACTGTCCCAAACCAATATTTCAAAAACCTCAACCCATACTTTCATAGCTAGCCTAATATCTCTTCAAACAAATTTATATCAGACAGAGAGATCCCTCTCTGAGTCTTGGAGGGCTAGATCCAAGACTCGATGTGGTTTTGATGTTGCCTCTGTGACTACCATCACAGCCTTGGGAAAATTACAGAGCGCTAACAGAATGGCGACTCCACTGGGGACTTTCCCCAGTAGTACACTTCAAAGCCCCAGATCTGATCACTGATGGTGGACAGTGACCAGACACCAGAAGGCTGAGATCATTCACCTGGCGACTCCAACCAGCTCCAGACAGTGCCAACTCGAAGACTCCACTGGAGGAGGAACCTGAAGTATGGCCAAGCAACCTAGAAAGACCAGGTACTCAAGCTCAAATTGCATTCAAGATGTCTTTGGTTTCATCTACAATTACTTTCTCCCTTATCATGATCCTGGTCTAGAGTATATTGTTGAAATTCAGGATGATCATTTTCAGCCTGAAGAGCCTCAAGAGATTAAACCCCAAATTGTATATTATGTACATGCTCATACACCTGTGCACATCCCAGATGCACCTATAGAAACCCTAGTGAGACATAAGTCTCCTGCTTTATATCCCACTCTTGCTAAACCTCTGATGGTTGTAAGCCCCTTGCCTCATCTCCTATGCTTGAAAAATTCCCAGACCGATACAAGCCTCTAGATTTGCCTCCTTTTCTCCATGACCTCCCTGTCAATTACATCAATAATCTACCCAGGTTTGATGGAGAGAATTCCAATATTACTACTAAAAATCATATCCAAAGTCTTGAGGATTTTCTTGACCTCTTTGAGGTAGAAGACGATGATGTTTGCATCAGAATGTTTGCCCTATCTTTGGGAGGTAAAGTTAAAGATTGGTTTAAGAACCTTCCAGCTG
>JASDQU011375002.1:12691-24380 GCA_032191745.1 Picea mariana | reverse complement strand
CGTGATTATCTTTGAAATAACAGACTTCCCTGGGTTGACAATTTATGTATCACTTGGTTGTTTGAATTAATTGAGCAATTATAGTGACCAACAGAAACGAGATTATCTGTGCTACCACTGTCCACAATGACCTTGCATACCCTATCCTTGGTTTTACAAGCAGTCTGAAAAAGTCTGTTTCTTTGGGTTGAGCTCTCCACCTCCTTCTCTGGTGTTAAGAGAACTTTTTGCATCATCAACGATCTTCCGCCTTCAACATCTTCTGCCTCAACATATCACCTTTGTGCCTTGGTGATGTGATTCTCTCCAACCTCTTTCTTTTTATCCAGACATTCATAAGATTTGTGTCCATTCTTTCCACACGTGAAGCATTTTATCACTCCACCTCTTCCTCTTCCTCTACCTCTAGTACGAGGAAAAGTATTATTATCAACATAATCTCCTCTATGCTCAGTATGATGTCCTCTCTATTTAGCATATCGTCCTCGCTGTGATGTCCCACCTCTCTCAGTTCGAGTCTGAGGTTTCTTCCAGTCCTCCTTGGGTTTCAGATTTTTATCTTGGACAACTGATTTGCCCCTGGCTTGAGTTCTGCCTCGACCTCTTTGACCCTGCTTTCAGCTCAGCTTCTCTTCAGCTTTTAGAGCCATATGATAAGCATCTTCCACCGTTCATATGGTTACCATGCTCATCTCATCTTGAATATCATATCTCAGGCCGTTCATGTACCTGGCAACCTTTTCATTATCACTTTCTCGATGACCTGCCCTGATGTTCATCTTGTAGAATTCTTCAGTATATTCTTTCGCTGTCATCAGCTTCTGTCTCAGGTTCTACATCCTCCTGAACAAAGTAATATGGTAATCCCTGGGGATGAATTTTTTCTTCATCTTCGCAATCCTCGTATCCCAACTACTGATTTTTTGCTTGCCTCTGCAGCGTCTGTCATCTTGTAGTTCATTCCACCACAATGTTTCATGTCCCTTCAATCTTGTGACAGCATGCTTGACCTTCTTGTCTTCCTCGACATCTTCATAGTCAAAGTATGTGTCTAGGGCTCTAATCCAGTCTAGAATCTCTTCAACATCCAGATTTCCCTCATAAACTGGAAAGTCCATTCTTGCTCTTGCACCCATTCTTGAAATAGCTCTGATCAAACGTTCGTTTGCTGCATCTTTGGCTGCAACTTCTTCTTCATGTTCAACTTCAATTTCATTTTCGGAATCACTTAGATCCCCAGCACTGACTGTGCGTCTTTGGGCTGTCTCCATGTCTTTTAGAATAGCTCGTAGATCGCACATCTCTCTCACCATGGCTGGATCAGTCATTTGCCTACCTCTTCTTCTCGGCATTTCTCTTTCCTCTGGCTGATCGGGTGTTTGCATGTCTCTTCTCCTTGGCGGCATGGTGAATTCTCTTTTTCTCTGCTACAGAAAGAAAAGAATCCTTTCTGAGCTCTGATACCAAACCTCATGCAAACGCACCCTCTTCCTCGGCAAAGGTCTCTGCACTAACCTCCCGCTTNGGCGGCATGGTGAATTCTCTTTTTCTCTGCTACAGAAAGAAAAGAATCCTTTCTGAGCTCTGATACCAAACCTCATGCAAACGCACCCTCTTCCTCGGCAAAGGTCTCTGCACTAACCTCCCGGTCTTTCAGGATCTTTCTAATTTTTCTCTCGAGACAGATTGGCTCTTTTGATTCTCCACTAGAATCTCTTATTAAAATTGAACCACAGGTCTTTTCTGCTCCTCGTAGCCTCTAGGCCCCGGTCACTGTTCTCTTCATGACAAGACAATGGGATTTCAGGTTTCAGGGTTTTGAAATCCTGATGATCACAAACCTTTTCCTTTTGCTTCTTGATTTTTCGATGTGACTTCCATTTTTTGGGACTTTCCCCGAAAGTTGAGATTGTTGTCATGCATCCTTAAAGATGGATGGTCCTCGTCTGCTTCAGGCTTTTCATTGCAGAGATTCCCGATCCCCGTTATGATGAGATGACATCAGCTGGGACCCCTAACGGAGCTTTCCTCCTTTCATAATTTCGAACTTCGCAACTCCGAAATGCAAGTGTTTCCTATCTTCAAGATCCGCGAAATGCCAAACCCGACTTCTTTATATTTTCGACACGCGTCCCAAATGGATGAACGGTTCAGATAAAACCTTGGGCTTCGCCAACTGCAAAGCCAAAACACCCACTTATGTGAGTCCCGATGACCGATTCTCTGATTTGGATGATCACACGACACGTGTCCTTCCTGGGATCCACGGCTGTGATCCTTTTGTTGTTTCAGGACTCAAAGGGTCTTGGATTCTTGGTCTCTAAACTTCTGATATGCTAATGGTTCTCGATTCCTGCCACCTATCCCAACAGATGGATGGTTTGGATTTGTATCGGGGTTTTCACTATGGATTTACCCGATCTCTTGTCCATGGGATTTTCAACTTCCCGAACCCCGACACCTCGATAGCCGATACCTTTCGGGACCTTTGCCCACTTGAGAGGGTTTAAACCCTGTGCAACTCCTGTCATATCGGATGGCTGACGAGTAACTAGGTGAGGATCCAACGGCTCATAATCTCCTAAGCTTGAACTTCGAACAGAACCGTAAGCTCCTCGCTCCTTTGTCAGATCGGATGGCTGACGGGATTTCTCTAATTCTCTACAGAGAATTCTGACCCTCTATTTCTTCCCCCTGATGATTCCTGCGAAGTAAATCAGAATTCCTTCCTCGGATTTATCCACTTGTGTCACAAAACTCCGATGCCTTCTAATCACTCAATATGCACTAACTCCTTGTACTGCCTTCAATAGTTTCAAAGGCTTTATCCTTCCTGAGCTTTCTCACAACTTTGAGTCTTAAAGAAGACCCTTTCTCGTACTCCTTGTGGAAACCTCCAAACACTTGAAGTGTTTAATGCTCTTTGACCTTGTGCATGCTCTGTAGGAACTGTCTCTCAACACCTTGCTCAGGTCCAAAACTCTGATATTTTCAACACGCGTAGATTCCCGATCCCTGTTATGACGAGATGACGTCAGCTGGGACCCCTAACGGAGCTTTCCTCCTTTCATAATTTCGGACTTCGCAACTCCGAAATGCAGGTGTTTCCTATCTTCAAGATCCGCGAAATGCCAAACCTGACTTCTTTGGATTTTCGACACGCGTCCCAAATGGATGAACGGTTCAGATCAAACCTTGGGCTTCGCCAACTGCAAAGCCAAAACACCCACTTATGTGAGTCCCGATGACTGATTCTCTGATTTGGATGATCACACGACACGTGTCCTTCCTGGGATCCACGGCTGTGATCCTTTTACTGTTTTAGGACTCAAAGGGACTCGGACTCTTGGTCTCTAAACTTCTGATATGCCGATGGTTCTCGATTCCTGCCACCTGTCCCAACTGATGGATGGCTCGGATTTGTATCGGGGTTTTCACTATGGATTTACCCAATCTCTTGTCCACGGGATTTCCGACTTCCTGAACCCTGACACCTCGATAGCCGATACCTTTTGGGACCTTCGCCCACTTGAGAGGGTTTAAACCCTGTGCAACTCCTGTCAGATCAGAGGGCTGATGGGTAACGAGGTGAGGATCCAACGGCTCACAATATCCTAAGATTGAGCTCTGGACACAACCGTAACCTCCTCACTCCTTTTTCAGATCAGACGGCGGATGGGATTTCGCTAATTCTCTACAGAGAATTCTGACCCTCTATTTCTTCCCCCTGATGATTCCTGCGAAGTAAATCAAGAATTCCTTCCGGAGATTTATCCACTTGTGCCAAAAAACTCCGATGCCTTCTAATCACTCAATATGCACTAACTCCTTGTACTTCCTTCAATAGTTTCAAAGGATTTATGCTTCCTGATCTTTCTCAAAACTTCGAGTCTTAAAGAAGACCCTTGCTCGCACTCCTTGCGGCAACCTCCAAACACTTGAAGTGTTGAATTCTCTTCGACCTTGCGTACGCTCTGCAACAATGGTCTCTCAACACCTTGCTCAGGTCTGAAACTCTGAGATTTTCCTCGGCCTGCACACTCCTTGCACAACTCTTGTGATTATCTGCCCCTCTGTGTGAATATGAGAACAAACGATATCTCTCCTGAGCTTTCAGAGATGAACCTTTGAACCTTCTGTCAATGCACTCCTTGCGGACAATTCCACTGCACTCCTTGCAGGAACTCTTACTCAGACAGAGAAACAATTGAAACTCATTTCACTTCCCTTTCCTCTCAGATTTCAAACATTCAACAAGAAATCATTCATACATAGCATAAAAGAAATTGCATGACAGAAAGAGAACATTCATGAGCATAACATTCAAAGATGCATACACAGAGAATATATGAACACCATGAGTCTGAATCGTAGTTTCCTTGTATTAATTCAGAACTTCTGTACATGGGGTATGCTACACAGCTCTCTTCTTCTCTTCTCTGCTCTTTTTTTCTACTCCTTCTTCCTTATATGTTACAATACACAATGAGGGTGTCTATATCCGTTTTCCCTCCACTCCTAAAACTATCTCATCAGAGAATTCAAAGCTACCTACTAACATAAATGCTTTCTACCTACAATGGACGAGAGCGGATCGCTCGAGGTACTTTATAATATATATGTATGCCTCTCCTTAATTATCACATTTAATTTTGGCGCATCAAATCTTCAAAAGTTTTTTATTTTTAAACAATTTATCATGAGCTCAAAATGTGTTGGCGCTTGCCCCACACTCACTTGATGTTGGCGATGCTCCTGCATCAAAGAGAGAAGAAGAATGTGAGAATATTTAATAAGAAGTTGTTACATTATGAATTTAAATAGTCAATATTAGTAAGAATGTTGAAGAAAATGGAAGGAACACATCATCAATAAAGAAAGCTGAAGAGAAATGTTACATGTTTCTAGAAAGAAAGAATGAATATAAGACTAAAAGTTATGCATAAGTCATCAAAGGACCTACTAATAAGGAAGAATGTGATCCCTCAAAGAAGAACATTCCAGAAATGAAGAAACTCAAGAAGAAGATTACACAAGAGATGGATATCAAATAAGAACCTCCACTTTCAGGTATCGAAGAAGCTTCAATCATTGTGAAGGAAAAAAGATAAGAGAATATCATGATCAACCAAGGCATGAATTCAAAAGGAATACATCACAAAGAAGACCATTCACTCATAGGTATGAAAGTTTCATTTATGGTCATTGTTTTATTTGTACAAAGGTTGGACATAAATCTGCATATTGTAGAGCTTATGGAAGAAATGGTCAAGAAATAAATGCATATCTGACTCCATATAATATTGAATGTTACAAATTTCATAACTATGGACATATAGCTCATGATTGTAGAAGCATGATGGATAATTCCATGAAAGGGAACACTGATTTCAGATATAAGAAGGTTTGGAAAAAAAAACAAGAAAAGGTAAAGGAAGAACATATGAATGAAGGACACCCATAAGTCACACTCTGAGGATTGGCAATAGTATGAAATCGGGACAAATCTAAAGGAAAAAAGGAAGATGTCAGATACATAAACGTTTGGAGAAGAAAAAAAAAGAACAAGTGAATGAAGACCAGGTCCTAAAGATCATACACACATGATTTGTAGTGGTGTGAGAGCATTATGAATCCATAGGAAAGGAGTAATAGGTCAGAATTCAAAAAGAGGTTGATGATGAATCTACAGATGAAGAGGAAGATTACACTTCATTAGAACAAGTATTTTTCTTATCCATCTGACTTGGAGACTCCCAATACATATGAATATTTAAAAGGGGGAGTATAAGTATAAGCTTTACATATCAAAGAACTATCTTTCAAGTAGTCTCAAGTATTTGCAGTTTTTGGACAGGTATTTTCAAAGTGGCAGAGATTCATTGTATAAATGATTTCAAGCATGCATTTAGAAAGGGACATATTCAATGCATATCGTTGCAGGCATGTAGAGTTTAATTTGTAAAATTGAGAAGACATCTTGAGAAGATGGAATATGGGTCAGCATTGAACAAAGTTGAGTAGCAAAGTCATGAGTAGTTTACGACATATGGACAAATATGGATTCATGAGAGCTTTGACAGGTCTAAACAGATACATGATAGTGGATGAAAGAATAGTTAGAGTTGGAATAGTGGAATCAATGGAATTAGTAGACAAGTGGAATCAAGAAGGAAAGTAGTAAAAGGCACATCATAATCTATACAGTTTGAATATGGTATGGTCATTGATGTGAATTTGAAAATCCATTAAGACTTGAATTCAAGTAACTTTGAATTCTTTTTATATATATCAATGAATTACAAAAGGAATCACCAATGGAAAAAGAACACCAGAACAGAGGAAATAAAGCATATAAAGGAAATCTCACATTGATCTACGCGACATATTATAGAGAATTCAAGGGAGAGATGTTGTCAGAAAAGAAAGATCAGAAGCACGAAAATAGGGAGAGTGCATGAATTCAAATAAATATTATTCATATAGGGTATATAGACAGGGTTAGTTACCCTTTTACCCCTGATGTCAAAGGAGGATAAAGAGAAAGACGAGAAAATAAATATTAGAAGCATGGAGATAGGGGAAAAATCCAAAAGGGTGATACACTTTTCCATTTATGTCAAAGGGGGAGAGAAACACGAGGAGAGAAAGATCAGGACATTGGTCACAAGTGGAGTGTTGCAGTATGAGTGTTTCCAACAATGACAAAGGGGGATATTGTTGGAAAGTTGGTTTTCACCGATGTTGTTGGATATTTTGTTTTCATTTATGTCAACAAGCAATGGTCGTAGTTGATGTCAATAGATGTGATGGGTGTATTTGGAGAAGTCTCCAAAGTGGTCCCATTATGGTGTAGCTCTAAGCATGTCCCTCATAGAAAGATGCTTTGAAGAAGTCTACAAGAAACCCATAGGTGTGGTCATGAAGTCACAATGTTTTGTAGGAACAAGGACATGAAGGACAAGGTTGAGGGGTTATGAGGTCATGAAGTTGGAATCCCCAAAGATGGGTTAAGAATCCCCCAATTGGTTGCAATTCATTAATGAAAGGGTAAATTGGTTATAACAAGAAATTTCAAGAAGCCCTAAAGTTAAGGAAATAGGTTACCTAGAAAACTTATATATACACCTCAAGAAGTCATTCACATTCACACACACAGTCTATTGATTATCTTCTATGTGAGTAAGTGATTATTAACTGAGGTAACCAAAGAAATCTAAGACGAATTTCAAAGGGAAGATGAAGTGAATAAGGGTGAAATTCCAATGGAGGATGAAGTATTGTGATGATGTGTTCTAAGGTATGTTATTTAAAGGTCATCTTACCATTTTTTCTATAATTTTTTTCTAGAATGAATCGGATAACAAAAATTGGAGACGTTTGATAAGACATATCAAGGTACCTATGGTAAACATTTCAGCTTCTGGATCGTTGTATTTTTGGATATATACTATGTGGAAGATAGGGTCTTGGCTAGTCCTAAAACTAGTCTCGAACATGTGTTCTGGGTAAAAAAGACATAACTTCTTCATAGTGAATCTAAATTATATTAGACAGATTGTAGTGGACATATAACGATATTTAGTATCATGTATGTTAGTTTAAGAATTAGATATCAAATATTGAGCACAAGGCATGTTGTACAAGTTTTCTCTCCATAATAGGCTAAAATTCAGCAAGGTTTTCCATTTTCTCTATAAATTATGTTCTAAGAAGTTTCAAACATTGAAATTTTGAGGAGATGGAGGAAAGATCTCAGAGTATCTTTTCTTAAAATTTCATAACTTTATTCATTACAGGTACAAAGTTAAGCTAGTTGAAAGTTAGGTTTTGTGACTAATCCAAAACTTGTCTTGTGAGACTGAGGTAAAGTTTGATGAAGATGCTATTATCTTGTTTCTGAAGTTGAGGAAGAGATACAGGTCTGTAACATTGTATATCATTTTAGATACAAGATCAAAGGTATTATTATGTGGTATCTTTTAGGATTATGCTTATGTTGTTGTGGTACATGGTTGAAGCATGTCATGGTAGTGATTGTGCATGGTACACCTTAGTGATGGTATGATACATGGTTTGAGGTACATCTTGGTTACATGTTGATGATGTGATGGTCATGCCTTTGGTATCTTGTTGAGGTTTGGTATATGTCATGGTGATGTTATCACATGCTCTAGGCACTTCGTTGATGATATCTTATGGTACATGGTGTATGACATGATTGAGACATATCATGAGTGATATGGTATATGGTTGATGCATGAGATGGTACATGTTTGATACATGGTTTATGTACTTGATATGATACATGGTTGATGTACTTGTTATGGTAAATAGTTGATGCATGGTATGGTACAGGTTTCAATACATGGTTGATCCATGATATGGTATAGGTTTGATGTACATGGAATGGTACAAGTTCTGGTTGATGGTTTATGTACATGGTTGATGCAAATGGTTTGGGGATCGTTTTGGTATCCATGTGACTGGATCTAGTTATAGTTGGTTCATGATGGTATATAAGTGATGACGATAGTGACATGTTGGTTTATGTGACAATGGTATTCATAGGTTGATGTGAAAGTGATAGTGCCAGGTTGGCTTATGTGATAGTCACAGTGATAGGTTGGTTGATGTATTGGTGACATTGGTATTGACAATATCAATGGTAGTGACAATGAGTCTACACTTATATTTCAGTGAGATATGATTGGGCAAGGAAAGGGGGTTGTAGCCTCCTTCCAGTTGGTGCTCGAGAACTTAGGGAGTTGGAGCTTCCTTCAGGTTGGTGCCTATAAATCAGGGGCTTGTACCCTCCTTCTAGTTGGTGCCACAAAAATTAGGGAGTTGGTGCTTCCTTCAGGTTGGTTGATGTAAATCAGGGGGTTGTTTCCTCCTTCCCATTGGTGCCAGATAATTTGGAATTTGGTCTTCCTATGAATGTATTATTGATATATATAAGAAAGTATTCTATGGTTTTCTCCCATTTGGGTTTCCACATAAATTCTAGTATATTGTGCATGCAGTTATATTCTCATGATATATTGGATTCAATCATAAATTTCATATTGATGATAAAGTTGAAGTTTATATATTTTGATTAAAAGTGGTAAAAAGTGTGCATACAGATTCACCCCCCCTCTTAGTATTCCAATAGTTCCTACATTGAAAAATAAATTGTATATATTAGTTTGTACTAATTATGTTACCAAGTTGGTAGAAGCCAAAGCTCTTTTTTATGCTACTAAATAAAAAATCCTTGATTTTCTATTTGAATATATTTTTACCAATTTTTGTGTTCCAAGAGAAATTGTAATGGTTCAAGGAGTGCATTTTACATAAAATCTAGTACATTCCATCACTGAGGAATATCAAATAAAACATCGAAAATCCTCCCCTTATAATACATAGGCCAATGGGCAAGTGGATTCCACAAATAAGGTCTTTAAAGTCATATTGACAAAGAAAGTACAAAGACATCATGAGGACTAGGAATATTGGCTTCCCGAGGAATTGTGGGCCTACAAGACTACATGCAAGAACACCATTGGATTCACACTCTATGAATTAGTGTATGGAAAATAGGTTTTCCTTCTGATAGAATTTCAAGTGAAGACATATAGAATGAAAACTAAGCTAGGTATGGATATTACAGAGGCACAACAACAAAGGATAGTTCAACTAAATGAATTGGATGAGATCTGTTAAGATTCCATCCAACATACCATGCGTGTCCAACATCAGAGAAGAAAATGGCATGACAAGTTCATTCTGAAGAAGCATTTCAAATCAGGTGATTGGGCTCTCTTTTTTTTATTCAAAGTTTAAAAACTTTAAAGGAAATTTCACCACACAATAGTTATGTCCATATGAAATTTTGAATTTCTTTGAAAATGGTTTTGTGAATATCAAGAGCATTGATGGGGAAGGGATTTCTTTCTTGGTCAATGGGCATCAACTAAGATTGTACAAGCAACCTATCAGTCGAGAATAGTTCATCCAATGTGTTTAGCAACAATATGAGATGGAGGTACTAAGTAGGGAGGATCCTAAACCTTTTGTAACTTGGATTTGATTTATTTCTTCTTCTTTCTTTAAATAAGAAGAAAAATATATATAAAAAAAAAATAATACATTAAAAAAATTAAAGAAAAAATAAAAAATGTCTTGTTGTGAAAACCAACTCTATTGTGCATTTGGATAAAGAATTTTCTGGAAAACTAGGTAACTCACTAGAAAATGTCCTTCGGGATTTTCTCAAATAAAAGGGAGATTGTTGATTATAATGTATGTTGATTAACTGGGTTGGTTTTGATTTATGTAAGCCCTTGAAGCAAGTCTGTTAGCTTCAATAGTATGGTTAAGGGACTTAATATTGTTTGATGTATAATGGTATGAATATTAATATATTTTCAAGTAATACTATTCTATATGGATGGTACATGTCATGCCATTTTAGGTGATATGTGGAACATCAGATAACTCCTCATGGTTAGAGAGTTAAGGCCTTGTGAAGTTGGAGAACCCTCTTGAGTTATCTAGAAGAACCTACATGGTCAAAGAAGTCAAATTGTTCTAGAAACTCTTAGAAGAAGTTGGCTAGTCATAATGGACGAAACTAGGAGTTAATCATGGGTTAATTTGTTGCAATAAGAAAACAATTAAAAATAAATTAGCCACAACTAGAAGTGGAGAGTTTACTATTTATGAATAAAATGGTTATAAGTGGACAAGTGGTTAGTAGTGGGTTAGCCCTAAAAAGATGGAATTTGTGTTAAGTTGGTTAGAAAGTAAGCCCTTCAAGAAGCTACATGGAAGTATAAATAAGAGAGCAAGGCTCTCCTATTAGAACCTATTTTAGCACATTGGATATTTATTATTGTATAAGGTTTATTGCAGGTACTCATTTAGACATATGAAGTTACATAAGTCTGAGATAACACAAAGGGTTGATGGCGAAAGTTTCATAATTGCAGAAATAGTGAAAAAACCCTAGTTTTTGAGGTGTACGTGAGATACAATTGAGAAGGGCGCGTAAGTATGTGGGATGGGAGTATAACAAGGCACATACATGTGGGAAAATGCATGAATTCTTGAGTTGCTAAGGATGTCAGGTTCTGAGAGTCTGAAAGTGATGCAGGAGCATCGCTCAACTATCAAGCGAGCCAGCGCGTGGAGGCAAAGGAACAGCTGGAAAGCGTCAGCATTCAATTTTGAACCATTGTAATATATGGCTGCGCCAAACATTAATGCTTTGATGTGATGAAACGCACTTGTACATTGTAACGGACCTTGAGCGGATAAGCTCTCATCCTTAGGTAGATGAGGCATTTATTTAGTTTCAATGCTGTTAGATAAGAATTAACTGTAGATTAGACAGTTTAGCTTTCGAGAGGGAAAACGGAGTATAGACACCCTCCCTTGTATCATTGTAACAATACTCAATTCATTCAGCATTAGCATTGAGAGCAAGCAGAGCATACCAGAGAGTTTTGAAGAAACCTCCATGTATAGTTATTGAATTAATAGGAAGAGCTTTGATTCAATTCCATGGATGTGTTTGATCTCTGTGTGTTGCTGATACTATGCTTGTGCATGTTTTCTTCTTTCTATGCTTATCTGTTATATGCTTCTTATGTGATTGCATATCAGGTTCGAAACCTGAGAGAATGAAGGAATGAGTTTCAAT
>JASDQU011375002.1:0-11557 GCA_032191745.1 Picea mariana | reverse complement strand
TTCATTCATCATTAGCATTGAGAGCAAGAAGAGCAGAGCAGAGAGTTATGAAGAAACCTCCATGTATAGTTATTGAATTAATAGGAAGAGCTTTGATTCAATTCCATGGATGCGTTTGATCTCTGTGTGTTGCTGATACTATGCTTGTGCATGTTTGCTTCTTTCTATGCTTATCTGTTATATGCTGCTTATGTTATTGCATATCAGTTTCGAAACCTGAGAGAATGAAGGAATGAGTTTCAATTGTTTCTCTATTTAGGCTAGGAGATTCCTGCATAGAGTGCAGTCGAATACCTCCGCATAGAGTGCGTCGAGGAGGCTAAGCAGTTGAACTTTCGTTATCACTTTGTTCAAAGTTGAGTCGAGTTATTCGAGCCGTGCAGGTGAGCACAGGTCGAATTTGAGTCTCAGTAGCAAGTCTGAGAAGGGGAAAGGTCGAAGCTATTGCGAGCATAAGCACAGGATCCAAGACGACTTCATCACTTTTGGAAGTGGTTGAAGACCCCACACGGAGAGCATGTTTGAAAAATCCTTGAAGAAAATCCAAGTCGATAAAAGCTCAGGAGGAATAGTCCCTTTGTTTTAGTTGCACAGGACGAAGGTGGCAAAACGGAGGATTCTCGAGAGGAAGAGAATCGACGACTTGATTTTGTCATGAAGATTCGCGAAGTCCCGTGGATCGTTGGATCTGGGAGAAGGAGCGAGGAGGTTAACCCTCTCGTACAAGGAGAACATTTGCCGTTGTATATCGGCGAATCAGGTTTGGCGAGTGCTGGAAACCCATGCACGTCGAAATCGCAAAGCGCGATTCCCTGATTTGATCAGAACCGTCGATCCCTGGAGGGACAGGTGGTACGAGACCCAGGGGAGTCGGGACTCGGCACTTCGGCATTTTCAAAGTCGAAGGGAGCATGGAGAGATAGCGAGGTCCCGAGTCGCGATGGGTCCCACAGAGGTTGCGTGGAGTATAACACGTGGCATCGAAACCTCGGTACTCGGGGATTTGAGATACAGAGGCTCAGCATCGCGAGTAGCGATACCCCGAGGTTGACCGTTGACCATCGGGGATCGGGGTTTCGGCGTTTGAGTGCTCAAGGACAGTGGTGCAAACCTCGCGATATCACGAGATCCGATCTCCCGATACGCGAAGGGGAGATTGCCGAGAAGACTGTGGGTGAATAACTCCCGAGGGAGTTGGAAGAGAATTGACTCTTCGGGCCGTTCAAAAATAGAAGGTCCTGGTGGAACGATCGTGCCGTCGAGGGTACAGGTTGGTGTCAGAAAGCAAGCTTCCAAGAAGGTCTATAGTGATCAGGTATAACAGATCTATCTACAGACACAAAAGGTATGTCATATTCTTATGTGTAGTTGGATACTTTTGTCTCCATGAGATAGGGTTATGAGATTTTGACATTTTTCCCTAGAGAGGGTGTTGGTTGTATGAAACTTATGGGATGAGCTAGATCTATAGAAATACAACACTATTATGTTGGTATTATTCATTGGTTCATCTTGTTGGTTCAAGTGTTGAGACATAGTTTGTATTGATTGGTACATGGTCAAGGGTTTTGGTTGTGAAGTGGTTGTGAAGTTGTTTGTATGGTGGGTAAAATCGTGAAGATGGGTGTCTATTTTGCTTGTTTTATGAGAAAAAAAACCATATTTTCACAAGTTCTTCAACTTCTGGTATACAAAAGTATTTTTTTTATTTAGAATTTCACTTTACAGTAAAAACAAAACTTGTGAAGAATTTGGTTAGCTTTCTATTGACTATTTTTCAAATTATTTTTATTGATATTTTATATGTCAATTTTGCAATTGTTTTACAGTATCTTCTTTAAAAATGAAAGGAATGATAATGAGTTATGTTTTGTCCCAACAATGTGTCCACTATTAAACTTTTGTTTTTGACAAACTAAATATACTGCAACAATCTATAGAGACTCTATTTTCTTATGACTATAATTTTGAATCTAATAGATGAATGTTATAATTTATAGAATTTTTTGAAGTTGACCAAGTTGAAATAGTTGTATATTTTAAACACATGTTTTCTCCCACCTTGTATCTATCTTAATTTGTACTTAAAATTAGAATACAAAAATACCCTTTTGAAGAGAACAGTTGAAGGATTGTGAATATAATTTTTTTTAAATTTTCCATTGTGGTTTTTTAGAGATATGGATATTTCATTTCACTAAATCATAATGTCAACTGAAAATATTATGCAGTGATTTTTTTATAAAATGAAATAACATTAGGTCTAAATAATGAAAATGAAAACAAATTATATCCATAGAAATTAGATTCAATTTTGCAAATATTGATATCAATTTTTAATCTAAATTCTTAATATTTGTAGGAGTCTGCAACCTCCAAAGTGCAAGGAAGATAGAGGGAATTATCAGGTTCTTGAAAATAGTCCCATTCACTGGTTTTCAACCTAAAGAATCTTTTGGCTGAAAAGTATTTTTTTTCGGTTGAAAGATATTTTACTAAAAAAATCCATAAAAAATAAACGAATTCCTAGTTTTTCGGCCGAACATTAAGTTTTCAGCCGAAAGATGGGTGAGAGAATTCCATCGGTAGGAAAAAAATTGAAGGGACACATAGTTTCATTTTAATTGGTGACAAATCTTATAAAAATTATTTCGGTCGAACCAATTTAACACAATTCACATTCTCATTTCATGGTTTTGCATATGTGGAGCCCCTAAGCAAAACTTTGAATCAATGTTTTTTTGTTTTTTCATTGTTTTGAACAAGGTGGTTGATGTTTTGAATGAAAAAAAAATTACAAATTGAAATCTTTGTTGAACATTTTTTCAAGGTGAAGGCGTTGTTGAACATAAATTTCTTGATAAATTATCTTTTAATAATTTTTTGTGAGAATGAAGTTTTTTTACGGATATCCTGATATGTTGATTTTTTTTATTTAACTTTTACAGATAACTACACTCATGGGAAAAAAAAGTTTGCACAAGAGAAAATTTGATTGCACTCGAGATGAAACTCATCATAATGAATAAAGGAAAGAACAGTATTGAAGAAAGAAACAAGAACGTGAAAATATTGAAGAAATAAATGATGATGATGTAAATAGAGATTTTCAACAAGAAGACGTCCAACCATGTATATGCATGTACACATATTGTGTATATTAAAAGTATAGAATCATTTATTTAAATTATTGTTTAAAATATTTAATTGATTGTAATTAGGATTTGATTTTTTCAAAAAACATAAATATATTTTCCTCATAACGTCGATGAATTTGTTGAAACTGAAATTGAAGCATAAGTTAAATCATCTATTGGTATGTACATAAATCTCTCGATAATATAAGATGAACACTTTTATATATAATTTAGTGAATTTATGTTTGGGTTTTGTTTTTTAATATAAACTTTAAATTGAAATATGCAGTAGAATATATCAACATTGATCATGAAATATTAGAAAATGTTGATACTGACAAATTTGGGAATAAATAAGTTAATCATTATATAAGATATCGTGTTACGAATATTGACAAAGATCCCCGACCCTCGGGCCAAGATCCGCATAGGATCGATTTTCTTCGAATCTGCAGAACTGAAATAGTTCTTTCAGGCCCTCACTGGAACCCCACGAATCTGATCCACAGGTCCTTCACGAAAACTCCACCTACACAATGTGCACTAGGAATGAGTCACCTCTGGCCAAGCCAAGAGACGCTCTTCACATTTTCGACTCAACGATGCAAGAGAGTCGAGTCTTTTGACTCTTCAAACCCTGAAACCCAAAATCACTCCCTTAGACGAGATCGACGGCTATGAGCCTCCCTTGATCAAATGGTCCTAGCTGTATCGGGATTTCGGTAACTAGGAGTTTGAAATGCAGTGACCCAAACCACTGGTGACTCCATTCCCTGAATTCCAAAATTTCTCCTTTGGTGAGATTGATGGTTGTGGGCCTACCTTGATCTAGCGGTTTACGTTCTTTCGAGATTTTCTCTGAACCTTGACCACTCCTTTGACTTCTGCCACATGTACCCTCTTGCTAATACTTAGGACCCACCTTTCGATGTTTCTCTTTTCATGATTTCGGGAGTTTTGTTGACCACGCAACTCTAACTCTTGAGTCCCGGAACCCTGAAACCCAATTGGGGCCCAACGACTATTGTCCCTCAACCTTTCAGGAATTTTTCCTTTCACTCTTCAAGATTTCATGACCCATGAAAATCCACAGTAGAGAGTTTCCTTACCTTTCGAAACTCCAATTCCCGAATTCCTGAAGCCTCACTTCCCACATGATCTACGGCTAAGATCTTCCTCGATCTGACGGCTCTAGATCTTTCGAGATTCCATAAATGGGAAGTTTGAAACTCTCAATTCCAAAATCACAACCTCCTCTACTTCCCGAACTCTGAAATGCCAAAATGATGAAATGGGCTCAACGACGATTAGCCCCTGACCAAATCTTGATTCATGTGACTGCTTCCTCAATGACCACATTCCTACTCTAAATACACGTTGTGTTTCATTACTTCGGGGTTTTTCAACGCACAGTGCCCCGACTCCTTGTCATCGAAATTACCAAAATGCCAAACCCTGAAATGCTGAAATGCTGAAATTCCACTTCAAAGGAGAATCAATGGCTCCTGTTTCTTCTCATCCAATAGTTTCTACTCCTCCTGAGCTCCTAAATGCTAAAAGACACTCATCCTTAACCTTCTAATAGATCTGTGATATTCAACGGTCCATGACATTTCGCACTTCTCCACAAAGCATCTCCACCGTCCTTTTCTTCTCTTCTGTGCAGCTTCTAGAGATTAAACTCTGTGTGTCTTCACTCGATCCAATGGTTGTCGGATATCGACGCTAGATCTGATGACCCAAATCTAATATTCTACTCTCTCTCCTCCTATCGCATGGACGTGAAACTCAATGGTCCAGATCTCATCTCTTCGACTGATCTAATGACATCTGTGATCCCTCTTGAGATTGAGAACTTCCTCCCTCCCCTTGGGAGATTTTCTAAAATTTCAAAGGCCTCAACCTTTGCTTCCTCTGTGAGCTCAATTCCTTTGGATATCGCCTTCATTCTAGGAACGCTATCCCTCCTGAGCTTTGTCGACTGTGAAGCCTCAAATGGTTTCTCAGCCTTCTTCTCACTCTATTGTTACTCGGTGTGCTAAGGTACTATCCTTCCTGAGCTTTACTTACTTGAGCCTCTAGGGGACTCATCCTTCTGTTTCCTCAAAGAGAAATCTGGTGTCCTCCTGACAATCTTCTGCTCAAGCCCTCATTGCCAAGTTTAAAAAAGTATTCAGTAACTCTGTGAGTGTCTCTCCTTGACACTTCTCTTTCCAACAAAACTCAAAAAGAGTCCTTCTGTGCACTCTATGCAACTACTCAATGCCCTCTTGGAAGAGCTTCCATAGAATCTTTAGTGATTTTGTTTTCTCATTGAACTTGAAACAAAATTCTTCTGTGCACTCTATGGACTTGCTCAATGCCCTCTTGGCAGAGATTCACGGAACTTCAAATGTTTTGTCTTCCCTAAACTCGAATCAAAGTTCCTTTTGTGCACACCTTGCACTCACTCGATGCCCTCCTAGAAGAGCTCTATAGAATCTCAGATGTTCTATCTTCCCTCTATGCCCTCCTCTGCACAGTTTGACCTCCAAGGTGTTCAAAAATCTTGAGGTTCCTCCCTGAGTCAATGAATTTAACTGGTGCGCTCTCCTGGCACGTATTTGTCTGAAATTCTGTAGAATTCAAAAGTGCACTCCTGCACTAGTTTTCAGAGACCGCAGTACTCTGTCATACACTCTTGCATGAAACCACAAAGAACCAGATGCAAAATCAAAGAACTCAGAGATAGTAAATTTTGTCTATCCATGCAAATGCAAATATACTCATATATCTACAACATATCATAACAAACACATATGACATTCATGCATGAACTCACAAACACATGAACAACAACATGTAGGAAAAACTGCTATGATTGTATTAATATGAAATGTCTCTTCACAATGTGAGCTCTGACTGCAACAGAGTCACGATGTCCTATCTTCTCCCCATTCTTTTTGTTCTTCTCCACCTTATTAAATCTAGATACAAAGAAGATATTTTTACAAAGAGGGTCTCCTCGAGCTCTTCCCTCCATCTCACCAACTCTCATTAATTACAATGAATTACATTGAATGGTTGTCTAGTCTGAATCGGATCTAGATCTCAACCTTACAACCATTTAAGGCAACCTTTATCTAAAGCCTGCGTACATGCATGGATTTTGGCTCTTCAGCCTTACAACATTTAATACATTAAATTCAAATTTGAAATTTGAAAATGAGAGGGTTGCGCCTCTCCTTTCCATTGAACGTGTGCTGGGTGTGCTGGTTGGTTGGCGCTTGATGACATTGCAGCAATGCTCCTGCATCAAATATGTATAATACTTTTTTCAAAGATGAATCAGTGACAATACAAGATCAAATTTTACTCTGTCTAATAAAGTCAATAAAGTGACATCATTATTGGGTATTCAAAAGTCGACAAAAGATACTAAGCTGAAACAAAATGTCTTTGACAATATAACTAGTGTATTAAAAACTTTTGGAAAATCTTGAAAAAATATGTCAGTGTTGCATGTAGAGTGATACAAACAACAATTATTTCATCTAGAAATATAAAACATCACTTGAAATGACACATGAAAAAAGCGATGGGAATGTCAATAAAAACATATTACAAACATAGAAAATTTCGATTGCAAATAAATGCAAATGATGAACTTGCTTGTTGGACAGTTATTTATAGACAACCCTACAAAGATAGACTTGCAGAAAATGTCAAAGAATCGACTCGTAATTGTTGGCTGACAAAATCTCATGTTTCACCACATGAAAGGGATGTGTTGTGATGAAGAATAAAACAAAAAAAATATGAAGAACATCCAAGGCATATATTTCCAATGACACAAATAAAATTGTTCAATCAGTTCAAAGAATAGCACAAAGAAGTTAAAATTTCCATCAATACATTTGTGGAAAAAAGACCATGGTTTGTTAGACCTATGTTTGTTTGTGACACTTGTTGTTGTCATTATCATGTGGAATTTGAGTTATATTATGACACTTTTCTTGGTTTTGGTAAAACTTTATGGTCAAGTTCACCTCCTCCTTCCACATTCTGTGCTTTTATATCTAAAATTCTATGTGAAAGAGAAGGTGATGAATTATTTTACCAAAAAAAAGTGTGTTGGTGCAAAGAAATGTGCTTGTTGTGGAAATCTATGATTGTTTCACTCAAAGTATCCTATTCATATGAATGATCAATAATTTTCTAATATAACATTGAATTGTAAGAGATATCAATATATCAACAACACGACTCCACATTCTTCAAATGTTATTTCCAAAAGGATTGATTTGAAAGTAGATAAAATCTGTGTGATAGATTGTTTGAAGAATTTTGAGGAAGAAATTTATAAATACACCAAGCATTCACATAGAGATCGATGGAAAGACCTACAATTCAAACAATATCGTGAAGTGTTTCCACCAGGGACAATTTTGTCTGTAGTTGATTTTGTATAGAATTACACATTCGATGCACAAAAAGAAATACATAGTGAATATTGTCATTCTGATCAAATCACTATATTTGTCCATGTTCTATATAGACATGCTCAACGAAGTATTGATAAAATATAAAACACCAATGAAAATCAACATGTTATTAAAGAATATCACTTTTATATAAGTTGTGATCGAGCACATGATACACATTATGTACACACATGTTTTGAAATTTTTTATGATTCATTAAAAGAACATGGGATCAGATTCGATCGACATTATATATGGTCAGATGGATGTGCGGGTCAGTTCAAATATTCATGATCATTCTATTGGTTGTGTCATACTCATAAGAAATCAAATATTACACATTGTTGGAATTTTTTTGAGCGTGGTGATGGAATTGGAGAGCACAGTGGTGCAAGGGCATGTATAAAATGAGCACTTCGAAGGTATTATATGAATCCTCATGCCAATCGATTTGAATCTGCTGAGCAAGTTGTTGAATGGTGCAAATTGATGCTAAGCCATGAAAATAATATGTCAAGAGATTTGTGCAGGTGTGTACATATACACATGTACACAAAATATTTTTATTCATGTGTTCAAATTTATATGATATTCAATCATTTTCTTGGTAGATTTCAAGTTAACAAGTTCTTATCTTATGCAGGCTTTTTTGGTATGTTGGAATCCAATACGTAAATAGATCAATCCCATATGAAGGAAATGGAATACATGGGACACAAAAAGTGAATTCAGTTTAAAAAAATGCTATCAAAATGTGCTTTCATTTGATAGAAGAAATGAATCTTGTTTTTGTTCAGTTTGCATAGATGACACATAATCCATAGAGATCTGCAAAAATGAAAATGCAGAATATGTTAAAGCTTGGATACATACCAAACTTAATATAAAATGGAAAATTCCACTTGCAAGCTCAGAGGAGATGGAATCAAATGAAGCTATTGTGTCAGTTGATGGTGATAGACTTTCTGATCTTGTTAGAGAATGTAATTTTTATGTTTAAATATTTAAACAACTTGTAGATGTACATGTGTGATAATCTAACACAAACTATGTGTTGGAACATATCGAATTATTTGCACGAGATATCTTTGTCGTGGTTACACCTGTAGACAACATTGAAAACGTGGAATATTATTTGTTGTGATGTAGAGAACAAAATATGATGTTATTAAAAGATTTTGATGATAACAATTTTATATATGAAAGAGAATCCATCGTATTGAAAAGATATTTTTTTCAAGAAACCCATCAAACTGATACTCATGTTGAATTTCAAGACTAATAGTCGAATATCATAAGTTGTCAATATAGTCATTTGGTATGTGTAGTGAGCATAAAGTTAATAGAAGTTCAATCAAGAAAAAAAACAAAAGTTAGAAAATGGAAAATGTCAAAAGCCGATCATGAACGAATAATTGAACATGGCATACCATTACGATTTATTTAAACAAGTGACATGTACATTCCTAGATTTTATATTTTTTATTTAAAGTACACATAATATGAATATCTAGGATTCCAGAATCATTTGGTTTAGTTTGCTTTCAAGGTCCATTCAATTAAGAAAAGTTATATTTTTTATGAATTATAAAGTTTACTGAGCCTTATTTACAATTTGAGGGAAGAACCTATAGATTGTATAGGGAACCTAAAATGACCTATACTTTGTGTTATTATACTAATCATGTACAAATTATCCATCGTATACAAAAATACTTTAATGCATAACCAATATACTAAAAAAAGGATTAGTGTTCATTATTTGTAATGATTGAAATGTTTTTTCATATGAAGAGGATAACTTCATATAAAAAATAGGACCCATTTCCATGTCATTATAAGGGACTATTGATGGATTAGAAAAACTTTCACTAAATGTAGTACCTTTCATAAAATCATCCACCTCTCTATTAATATCTCTTGGATTAATATCATTTTACAAATATAAAATAAGAGGTCATCTACTAAGGCTTGATTTGTTGCATTTAGTTTTTTATATTTTTAATTGAATTTGTAGTATATTGAGAATTCAAGGTAGTGTATGATTAACATCCTAATTAAAAAATTTAAAGACATCCTAAAAAGTATCAATTTTAATTATGAAATTGTGAATTTTGATTCCAAAAGTGTTGATATATTAAATTGCTTTGTAATGTGCATTTAGATTTCAATATCTTGAAGGAAATCAAACAAAATTGAAATTACGAGCTACTTGAAAAATATGTATGATGTTACCTAACACACATTTTAAACATAGTTTTCATTAAGTTTGATTGAAAAAACTTAAGTTGAAAAAGAATGTGATTTGTGGCATGATAACAAAGTTGGAAGTTTACTCAATGTAGACCATGTATAGTGGATGGTGCGTTGCTATCCCTGCAAATTTTTGAATAGAAACTTATTTAGTTATATTGAACAACACTCATAGTTGTCATATTAATGGAACTAGTGAATACTTCCAATGTTCATAGGATTGATAATCCGTCAACCCTTTTCTACCCTTTTCGGTACATAAACAATTTATATCAATATAAATTTTAATGAAAATCACTTACTTATATTAAAGTATATTTTAATTTTACATATTAAAAAAGGTTAGACCATGTTTTTATTTCAATTTTTATTTCAAAGTATATTTTTATTTCACATTTTCTTCAATAAATATATTGAAAATTCGAAAAGAAACCAAGGATGAACATAATATTGAAAGCTCGAAATGAAACCACGGATGACCATAATATTGAAAGATCGAAAACAAACTAAGGATGAGCATAACCAGTGTAGTGTTGGACTGTCATTTCATTATGAATTTTCAATAAAGAAACCAAGGATGAATATAACCACTTTAGTTCTGGACTGTCACTTCATTGTGAATTTTCAATTTTGATTTCAAGGTTTTTACTAAATTTTGGATTGATAGTAGTCTACGCCCTATCAAAATAAAGGAGGGGCCTAGATTGATGCGATGATCAATATGCTTAAATTTACAAAAGCATTGTTAAAGTCAATTGATTATCACTTGAATGGAATGGAATAAACTCCATATCACCCAATGAAAACTCTCAATGCTTTTCCCTTGGTAGTCTAATACTAATTTTTAATCACCATGGACTCATACTTTCTTTTTATGTTTTCACTCTCATAAGAAGCTCTCACATATTTTTAAGATACAAAATTGAAATTATAAGTTGTAGAAACTATAATTTGATGATTTGTTTGACTATTTTCAACCATATTTGCAAATCAAACAAAATTAAAATTATAAGTTGTAGGAACTATAATTTGATGATATGTTTGACTATTCAACCATATTCGCAAATCAAACAAAATTCAAATTATAAGTTGTACTTGACATAGTACAATGATGTTTATAAATAAAATGAAATAAAACATTTTAAATTTCAACACAAAATCATATAACATAAATTAACCTTTTACCATATCATAAAAATTGAAATCATAAGCTCACTACAAAACATAAATTATCCTTTCACCATAATAAAAATTGAAATTATAAGCTATTTAATATTTATAAATGAACAATACACAATATATTCCACCATCATAAAGAAAAATCAAAGATGAAGCAATAAATTGATATTTTGAGTTCCATATATATATATATATATATATATATATATATAATGAAAGTTTGAATAGTTACACCGCCGAATACATAGGTTCCACAACCATTTTAGGCTAATAACAAAAACTAAAAGGCTTGATTAAAACATTTAACTCCAAAATTATGGACTCTAAGCCATCACTTTAAGATAGATCACTCCACACTTGCAAAAGAAAACATTTGTTGAATTTAAAATAAAATATATCTACAAATTTAAAATAAAATTTACACATACCATTTTAGATAAATAAAACAAGTTGTGATTAAAGAAAAATTGATGTACATACCAAAAGAGTTAAGTTCCATCTTCCAACATGCTCGTTTCCACCAAA